>CAIGRN010010783.1:0-10782 GCA_903798345.1 Fraxinus anomala | reverse complement strand
AAAAAAAATAGTAGTCAACTGTTGTGAGTGTTATTTAAATGTGTATTGCTATTTAGTATCAATGGTGTTAAAACATTGGTCTATGTAGTCGTATGGCCACTCTCATAATGTCCAATTACATCTTTCAAACAATTGAAAATATGAATATATTTGTTAGAAAGCTCAATGTAACACTTCAATTAAATTATTCTAAATATAAACATTAATATACTAATACGTTTGTTTTAATACAAGCTTAAACCAATAAATTAGTACAAAGTTCAACCATAAACTCCATTATTTCTATAATAGATTGAAAAAAATATATATAATCTTAAATATTATCATTATTCATTACTTCCCCAACAAAAATAGATGCTAATTAGTTTTAAGTATAAATGAACTTAATAAATAATATTTTTTAGTAAAGTAGTTATTTTTAAAAAAAATTGAATGAACGGGTCGATTTTATTTCAAGTGATTGTTAACTATAGTAACCTAAACCAAACAATTCCGAATGGTTTGAATCACTTTGAATTCGACAAGTTGAACGGTTCACGTCGAACCAAACCAATGATCAATTTGAAAACTGAGTTTAATGCATTTGGCTGGTTGACGATTTTTTGTTCTCCCTGCTTTGCACTAATAGGACGAAATTGCATTATTCCATTGGAACAGTTCACATTATGTTCCCAATGAAGTAATTTTGATGAGAGATCAATATATAGTTTAAGTGATAATGGACCCCCTGGTGGTTATCACAACTATAATGAACAACATTATTATTTTGAAAAATGCATCCTTACCAAAAATAATCACTAGTAAATAATATAAGAGTGGTTATATTCACACCATAAATTTTCACTACTAGAAAAAGCAGCTTTAGCGATGGAATTTTAATGACTGATGAAATTTTTTGCTATCAACGGTGGATTAGCAACACATTACTGATGGGATATTTTATTAGTTATTTAAATCTAAAAAGACAATGCATTTCGACGGAACTAGCGATGACTACCAAGCGTCGGTAGGTTACCTTTGGTAATCCATTGATAATCTATGAAATAAAAACAAATAAAAATATATAATATTTATTCAATAGTGTTTTTGTAGGTAAATTTAAAACAAAATAAGTGTGGCGCTGCAGCGTCACAGGGTTTCGTGATGTAGCACTACGGAGTTGCAACTCGACGCCGCAGCGTCGCTGTAGACGACATGGTCCTTTTTTTTGGGCTCAATTTTGAGCCCGCAAGAAACCCTACATTCATACAAACGTGAGAAGGAGTATAAATAAAGTTATTGGTACTTTTAGAAGGTGACACATGTTGAGAGAAATAGAATACAACTAGAGATTGAAGAGTGTAATTCAAGGGAGAAAAATATCAAGAAATTCAAGTTTTGATGCATTGATTGGAAGATGAAGAAGATCTTGGTGCAAGATTAATTTCTTTTTCATATGTCTTTATTCAAAACCCAGTGATCTATTCAATAACAACTCCTTATTTTTTTCTTTTTGCATCATGAGTAGCTAAATTTCACATTAGGGCGAACAATGTAATCTACTTAATACCCTTTATTTCTTTTATTTAAGATTCTTTTTATTTTATCATACATATGTTGATTTTGCTATGAGTTTTATGTATTAAATTACTTGATCACTATTTTAATAATTTTTGTGAATCTTTTATGAATCGAGAGATGAGTTTGAGATGTAAACCATAGAGTAAAATTCGGTATATTAGTACACCGTGTAGAGATATCTATACTAAATATTGCGATCATTATATGAATATTTAGAAATAATATTTCATTTAACTACGGTTGATTTGCATAAAAATATGGAATTGAATTAGTTAAATATGTTCAAAGAGAAATCGAGAGGGTTAAATTGAATACAATTGAAAAATTCGATTGAAGACTACATTAGACTCTTGAATCTTGAATTAAGACTTAAAGATGATCAATAGGTGAAATTGGTCGGTCTAGATATCCGTTCATTATTTGAATTCTCAATCAATCTTTGTATGCATTTTAATTAAATTCAAGTGTTTTAAAAAAAAAATCACAACAACATATAATTTTTTGTTTTCTTTTATCAAAAAGGAGGTAGAAAAATCTAATTAATTTCTAAAGTATAGTCATCCGTATGCCCAGACAAAAAAAACCCAAAAACCGACCAAACCGATTAAACCGAACCGACTTGGGTTGATTTGGTTGAGCAAATCGGTTCTAATCTGTTAATGTAAAACCACTAAAATGATGGGTTGGGTTGGTTATAGGTTAAGGCCCCAACCCAACTGTTAACCAACCCAACCCAACCCAACCCAATCCAATTATATATATAATTTTGTTTTTAAGAGTCCTAGTTTTTAGAGTTCCCAGTTTTTAAAGGTTTTGTTTAGAGTTCCCAATTTTTAGTATACTACATTAACGAGATTAAAGCCTAACTTAAAAATTAAATAAATCAAAAGTCAATACCTAATATTAAAAAATACGTTCAATAATCTTTTCATCTTCTTTGTGGTTCCAAAAAGGCGAAAAGTAAAAACTATCAAAATCTAATTGCCTCCATAATTTGAAACTGCTGTACTTGTCTCTACCGCCTCCTTTACTGGTTGTCTCTCCATTTATTGAGTGCATATTCTTGACGTACTACGGTACTAGAGGTTCGGCAGTTCGAATGGAGACAGGTAGAGTTTTTTATTTGATTTAGTCAAGTGTAGAAATAATTATTAAATTAATTTCTTGTATTTCATTAATATTATGTTCAATTTCTTAATTTTTCCTGGCTTGATTTTCTTTATTATCCACAATAACAGATTTTCTTGGCTTCATAAATGTTGATTTTGGCTTTCTGAGTTAAGCTTGTTGGCTGCTGCACCTAGAGGAGAACAAACATTCTAAAATGGTTTAGAATTCACATATTGAAAAGTGAAATTTGATTAAAAAACATATTGACCACACAAACCTTTTCACTTTTCAATATGTGTATCCTTTTGCTATTGCATGTGAAATTTGTTGATGCATTATTTACACTTTTCTATAATTTTACACTTTTTTCAATTTGGGATATGTTTCTGACATGTGCTCTTTTCTTGTCAAATTAAAAAACATTTATCTATTTTGTACCATTAAGACCATATACATTTATGTGAAAAATACTTCCATGTGCAACTTTTCTTGTCAAATTAACGTTCTGTGAGTTCTCTTTTGATTTCACATATTGAAAATAGAAAATGTTTAGAATTCAAAAAAAAAATTAAAGTCAATTAAATTGAAAACATTCTTTTGATCTAAGTGGTGAAATATGTGATATATATGAAAGCAGAGATCAAGTTCTTGTCTAATCATGGAAATAATGTTACGTTTTTTTTTTAATGATTTCAAGGATGAACTGATGAATAAGTTCTTCTTTTGATTGCTCGTCAAAGTTTTGTTCTGAAGCTACTATTGTTTTCTCCATTTAATTTTATTCTTTATTATTAATATACGTGTCTATTTTGTACAGATTTGAATATGATGAATATCAATATGTCGGTGGAACCCCAGCAACAAAAAATGCAGGTACAAATGCTGCAACTCGTCCTCCACTTCCACCATCATGTTTAGGAAAGAGAAAAAGTAGTGGGAAAACATCAGATGTTTGGGATCATTTCAAGATAATGGGAGACCCAAAAGTGGTAGATGTTAGGTGCGAGTGCAAATATTGTGGACTGTCTTATGCTTATGGGGTTAAGAAGTGCGGGACAAGTACTTTGAGGACTCATTTGATTAAGTTTTGATAAACAAGACAAGGGGGTGGGACCAATCTTATTGCTATTCGGTTTAGTAAGGAAGCGTGTAGAAGTGCATGTGCTGAAATGGTAGTTATCGATGAACTACCTTTTAGCTTTGTCGAAGGGATGGGATTTAGACACTTTTGTAGCGTAGCATGTCCTAAGTTTGATCCTACATCTCGTAGAACCGTTGTTAGAGATATTCACCAATTGTATTTTGACTACAAAATTGGAGTTGAGAAAGAACCTCACCACTCAACATTAAAGAGTTTCACTTACTACGGACACTTGGACATCCATTCAAAATATAAATTATATGTCTCTTACAGCCCACTATGTTGACTCTAACTGGATGCTTCATAAATGAATTTTGAACTTTTGTGTGATACCTAATCACAAAGGTGAAACTATTGGTAAGGTTATTGAAAGTTGCTTACATGAATGGGGCCTTGATAAGGTATTTACAATTACGGTGGACAATGCTAGTGCAAATGAAATGGCTATTACATATCTTAGGAGGAAGATGATTGGTTGGGGCAATGATGGATGCGTTTTAGATGGCAAATATTTGTACATGAGGTGTTGTGCGCATATTATTAACTTGATAGTGTGTGAGGGGTTGAAGGAAGCACATGATTCAATAGTCAGCATTCGCAATGCAGTGAAGTAAGTGAAATCCTCACCGGCTAAGTATGAAAAATTGAAGGAGTGTGCAACTAAAGAAAAATTGAATCAAAATCACTTGTATTTCTGGATGTGCCTACGAGGTAGAATTCCACCTATTTGATGTTGGAGGCCGCTTTGAAGTACCAAAAAGCTTTTGAACGCTTAGAAGAAGAGGATGGACATTACTTAGGCTATTTTCGAGAGGATGAGGTGGTAGAAGAAGGGGTGGACCTCCTTTATTAAGTGATTGGGAAAATGCCTCAACTTTTGTAAAATTCCTTAAAAGCTTTTATGATGTGACTTTAAAATTTAGTACTTCATTACATGTTAGTTCCACGATTTATCTTCATGAAGTATATTCACATGCAGCATATTTGGAAGATTGGAGTTCAACTGAAAATTATCTTTTAGGTGAAATGGCTAATAACATGAAGCGAAAATTTAATAAGTACTGAGGGAACGTGGACAATGTCAACCAAATTTTATGTTCAATATTGTTTTTGTGATATTTATAAGGATAAGGAATTGGCTAGTACCATGACCCAAACATTGAAAGAAAATTTGATATCTGCTTATGATTGGTATGTAAGGTCTGAGGTAAGTCCTCAAAGTAGTCAAGTATTGATGGATTCGGATTCTGCAAGTGGGTTTTCTTCTGCAAGTCAAGTTAGTTCCACTTTTAGTGCATCTTCTGCTCGTATTTCCGAGTTTAAAGAACAACAAGCAGCAAAAGATTTAGTTGAGATAAAAAAATGATATTGAAAGATACTTGTTGGATACTTGTGAAGATATAGAGGATAAGGAGTTTGATGTACTTAACTGGTGGAGGGTACATGGAAGTAAATATAAAACATTGTCCAAACTTGCAAAAGATGTTTTAATAGCTTCAAAAAGTGACTTCAGTATGGGAGGAAGAATTTAGATCCCTTCCGTAGTTCTTTGACTGCAAGGATGGTCGAGGTTTTAGTTTGCGCCCAAAATTGGCTCAAATCTACTCCAAGCAAGGACAAATTTTACATGGAGGATATGGAGTATTATAACAAATTGGATGAAGGTAGTTATCTATTTCATTTAGTTTGTTAGTTATATTTGTTTCGATTTCATTTAGTGTTAATTCAATCATTTTTTTAGAGCTTTCGGAACCAATATAGATGAATGAAGACTCTAGCAGCAAGGATAAATAATTCATGCTATCTCAAATTTTTCAAGTAGGTAATTTATGTTACAACTTATGGCTTTTTGTAAGACACATTGATTTTAATTCCTCAATCAAATTTTTTTGTTATCCATTTCTGTCATTGATTAAAAGCGGAGTTTTGCACATGTTAGCTAAAGGTACTTTTATTTTTTTGCATCACATTTCATACTAGCTTTATAATGCAATATGATTCACGTTTCCATTTATGATTGCAGGTGAAGGGGATTCAAACAGGATAATAGTTAATCTTAGTTTCTTGTAAATGGAAATTCAGCCAGCAAATTGTGCTTAGGATGTTATTTATATGTTAAATGATGGTTTTTGGACTAATTTTAGCTATTGAACTTGAAATGAATGTTATTGGTAATATTTGTTATTAATCTTGCTTTAGTTACAGGTAATGAAATAATATTTTAATTTTTAAGTACTACATGATTTAGCTCTTTCAATTTTTTGATTTATGGTGTAAAATGGGTGCAAAATCTGATTTATTACTTTGAGTAAAATTGTGTGTTAATAGTAGGTTATGAATTTGCTTTATTTACAACTTACAGGTTATGGATTTGTGTTAATTCAAAAATTGTGTATTAATAACAGGTCATGGATTTTTGTTTAAAAAAATGATTAGGTGTATTCAAATTGGGCCCAAAAGCTTTAAAGTTTTTTTTTTCCTTTACATTCATTTTAGGCCAAAGACAAAACAGACTAACCGAACCAAACCGATTTAAACCGATTCGGTTTGGGTTGGTTTGGTTTAAGAGCTTGATCGGTTTTGAGTTGGAATTTATCCAAACTGACTCAATCGATTTTGGTTTCGGGTTGGGGTTGAAACCAACACAACCCGAACTGTGCCCAGGCCTCATCCGGACTCAAAAGTCCACTATATTGCTTATTACGATATCATACACTTGCAATAAAAAAAAAAACACAAGAAGTTTTTGGCATTGTTGCCAAGGATCTATTTACTTTTAGTCCTAATATTTTTTTAAAGTTTTATTTGATTTGTTTATTATTTTCTATTAACAGATAAAAAGGCGTTCGTTGTATGTTTCGTACCCAAGGTGACAGTTTTGAATAATCTGATTTGGAGATAGAACGTACTTTCAGACGAAAACGCAAATAACACAACAAAAACAACAATATTAAATGGTTGACGATCAAAATATTCATATTTCTATACATCCAATTGGATAAGTTGCCGAGGGAGTAGCAACACCACTAGATCAGCAACATGAGCGAGTGGAAATAAATGAAGGGGACTTCTCAGTTTCAATGTTTTTTACGCCCATATGAAAAGAACTAACTAGAAAATTCTGTAACAAATTTTTCCTATCGGCAAAAGTAGTAAAAATCAGATTGAAAAATCAAAATTTCCAACAAAGAGATTGTGAGAGCTATCACGAGACATGAAACAAATTCAAGGAGTTAATGAGAAATTGTTCAAATCATGGGATCATCATAGGTAAATCAAGAGCAATATTTCTACACAAATCATAAAAACAAAAATCTCACAATTATTTTGAACACAAGCGACAACATTATGATGAACAATAGGAAAAAGTGGATCCTTTAACTAAGCTTCCGTATTTTTTTTTTTTAATTCAAATGCTTGAACCACATATTTATGTTCATGCCACCCAAGGAAATATAATTATTAACAAGTAAACAGTAACTCAATCACGAAAAGGAAGCATGCAAGGCATGTCATCTCATAAAGAATTATTTCAATAGATTTCATGTGTCTTGGTAAACATAATGTAGGAAGATGCCTTCATTATAGCATCTGCTATATTTGCTCAATTAGTACCATGATTCAACTTGCATCTCTCATAAGGTAGATGTTTTGGATTCGAATCTTAAGAGACATGATAGAAATTCATGAGGGATAAGATAACGAATACCATTTTAGAGCGGACAACGTATAATAATTAATGACTTTGGTATACAAGTTGCACGATTACATTCATGCACCATACAAAATTAGAGCAAGCATGTGAATCCTTAATTAGCCATTGATAGAGAACCAATCTAAATTAAGTCAAGTAATTCAATTGTGGTAATGTCTGCCTACTGTGCAACCAAAATTAGGTCCATTCAACATAATGACCAATATACTATATATAACAAAAAGAGAGGATAATGGACTCTGTACCTGATAAATGTTAACGTATAATTACGCATAATTCAACACATGCTATTCATTCTAACTAATAATTAATGCATTTTATATGCAGTTAAAGCAATCATATACATGAATGAATGAATGCACAAACACAAGGTAATTTATGCTTTACTTCAAGGATAAGCATTAACTAAAACATTACATGTTTAAGAGCCTTGAGAAAAGAGACAACGTGAACTTATCATCTCACGACTCAACGAGTGGGCCGTGGCAATNTTTATGCTTTACTTCAAGGATAAGCATTAACTAAAACATTACATGTTTAAGAGCCTTGAGAAAAGAGACAACGCGAACTTATCATCTCATGACTCAACGCGTGGACCGTGGCAATGGGTCCAAACCAGCTTGTGAAAAGATCCTAGTTCATAGATGGTTCGAGCTCGAATTAAAACAATCTAGATTTTCTATGAGGAGTCTAACCAAGCCTGAATCCTAACCTCGTTGACTTCTAGTTTGTGTATCTCGAATTCAATTTTTTTTTTTTTTAGCAAAATCAAAGGACTTGATGGGTTGGCTCAACTTTTTAATACATAGCGGGCCAGATCTAGCCACGATGACCGTTGGTCGAGCTAGCTCGATCCATTACCACCTCTAACTCAATAAGTAGTTTTGATATCGGAATGTCAATCCCCGCCCCCACATTGTCCTGCCTTGAATGGGACGAGGATTCCGTGGTTAATTGGGAAATTTGGCCAAAGATGGGGAATTCAGTTCTTGTCTCGAACCATAGCCTGCAACTTATTTAAAATCAAAATTTAGGGAATTGGGACAAGGATGGGATTTATTTAATATCAAAAGTAAATAACACCATCCTTAATGTTTATAAATTACTAAAATAAGCTAATGACAAAAACATTAATACACTTTTAATTACAAAAGAAAACAACTCATTCGAATTCAAATTTAAAGCCAACAACTCTTTAATTCTTCTTCGTCTCTAACACTAGTAATGGCTCTTTCATTCTTCATCTTATCCAACACTAAAATCTAAAAAACTTCTTCAAACACTTGACGCAAGTGTCTCGTGAACAATTATTAGAAGCTAAAATCATTATTTTGAATCGCGAAGTATATCTGCACTTTTTGTGCATTTACTTAATTTCGGTTTCATTAGTTTAACTTCATTTTTAATTGTTAAAACTTGGGTTCGCTACTTTTAGTTTGTTTAGATATATGGATACAAATTATTGGTTAAATCTGAGAATATTTTAGCAGATTAATGAAAATCGAATAGCAAAAATTTAAACTATCTTGATCGTGTGTTAACCGATGGCCCAGATGATCTAGGCCGTCTGTAACAAATGTTCAACATTTTTTGCTGGGCCGTTTGTTGACGGTCTAGGCCATTTGTAACAGATGTAATAGAAGGACCAGATCTTCAACAAACGACTTTTTTTGCTCTTCTAAATTAAGTTGAAGATATGGAATCGATACTCGTTGCAATTTGTTACTTTAGTGAGTTTTAAAAGAGTGAAAATGATGGGTGGACAAGAAATTGGAAGAGTAATTGAGAAGGTGTTTCCACACTTCATTTAACAGAAGACGTATAACACACACACACACATATTATGATGTACAAAATCTCATCAACGTGGATCCCTTGAGTACGAGATGAATTTCGGATTTCTATTTTTTTTATTTATTTTTATTTTTTATAATTCAAATTTCTCGGTTCTACCGATAAAGATTATTTCCAAAATGCAAGTGAGGTCAGGTCAACAAAAGCCAAAATGCTCATCTTTGCGTATTTCTTTTAAGGAATAATATATCCGTGAATGATCATGAAGTGGACCATAATATGGATGTAACGCCCAAAATTCTTATAACCCGACGCGTTACCGAATGTGAGTTCTTTAATGTAAATCTTCGAAATATGAGATTAGGAAAAGCTTTAAAATTTAAATTAATAAATAAATATTGTAAAGCCTTAACCATTTTTAACATATAGACTTTAAGAAATATGGAACCAAAATGATTTGGAGTGAGTTTTAAAAAAAATCAGCAAGCTCAAAACAGTTTTCTCCACTTGTGCAATGAGTTGCAAAAAATTATCTGACCTAACAAACCTAGACTAAAATTTATGAACATTTGCTAAATGTAGCATGACATTTTTATTGTCAATCCACTATGCCTTTTTGTAATCATCATTCCCCAAGTTACTAGTACATATATGGTATGGTGATAAAGCTGTCAAATATGACGTCTTGTATTCGGTGAAGTATGGAAGACTTTTTGTACTTAAATCACTTTGTAAAGTTTATATATATTAATGAAGAAAGCCAACATAAATAACTAATTATTTTTACCATACTTTGTTCACTTTCCTTTGTTAATATTATCACATGGTATTAGAGCTCCCTTGTTCTTAGAAAGGGACCGCAAAAAGAAGGAAGAAGAATAGAAGTAATAAAAAGGGGAAACCAACAGTAGAGAAAATAGAGTTGACAGAAAATAGGATGGCATTAACCGGCTTTTCAACACCTCTACCCTCAGCCTTCAATGGAGAAAATTACAACTTCTGGGCTGCAAAGATGAAGACCTATCTCAATTATGACCTTTAAGAGATAATCGAGACAAGCATTGAACCTCCACCATTGAGAGTTAACCCCACAGTTACTCAAATCAAACAATACAGTGAAGATGTTGCCAAGAAGTTCAAGGCTCTCTCCTGCATTCAGTTTGCTATGATTTTCACAAGGATAATGACTTGTGAAACGACAAACGAAGCCTGGAATAGACTCAAGGAGGAATTCCAAGGAAATGAGAGAACTAGACATATGCAAGTGCTCAACTTGAGAATGGAGTTTGAGACCTTGAAAATGAAGGAAATTGAGGTGGTAAAAGACTTTGCAGACAGGTTGATGAAGGTTGTAAATCGGATTAGGCTGTTGGGAGATGAATTGCCAAACAAAAGAGTGGTGGAAGGTTTTGATCAGCTTACCTGAGAAGTTTAAAGCCAAGATATCATCACTTGAGGATTC
>CAIGRN010010757.1:0-13390 GCA_903798345.1 Fraxinus anomala | reverse complement strand
TACATTTAAGGTCAGATATCTGCCTAAGCCTTAATTTGTATAATATCTGAGTATTAAATACTTTTCTACTATTCTTTATGACCTATATAAGGAACATGTCACAGGATCTGCTCACTAAACATCCACCGGCAGTTTCTGAATTCCTGACTACTCACTACAATGAGGTTTGCTTGTTATCAGTATAAACTGAAAGTATTATTTAACTTATTTGTATTCTTTTCACCAGAAAATAAGTACTCCCTTCTACAATCGAATGCTCCCGTTTGACTTTTTTAACCATCCTCTTGATAGGAATTTTCTTCTCAGTATAAGTTTTTTGTGTCAAAAATTAAATGTGTTGATGAGAAATTATGCTAAAAGTTTTTGTTTGACCGTGAAAGTTGAGAGAACTCTTCTGCAGAAGGAGGGATTAATTTCACTTCAAATCATGACATTTCACCATGCGGTGTGCACTCATGTTTCACGTTGTTTTGTTTCTAGTTCTTTGAGCAGTATGAAAAACTCTTGACCTCTGCCAACTATGTGACAAGAAGGCAGTCCTTGAAGGTTAGTTATGTGATATGCTATCTGTTCTGCTTGTGATCATTATTTCTATTGACAGTTTTAACTCTATTGACAATATTAAATGGATGAACTTTAGCTTCTCTCTGAATTTCTTTTGGAGTCTCCAAGTTCCCATATAATGAAGCGCTACATTGCTGAAGTTCGCCACTTGAAAGTCATGATGACATTGCTGAAGGTACTCAATGCTCTCTTCATGATCTCAGATGCTTGTGGGATTTATGATGTCACGACCAATGTGAAATATTATGATATTTTATGTTATTTTATTTTTACTCATTAATGTGCTAAAGAATTGGAAAAAATGATTGACGGCAAGAGAGTGGAAATTGGAAAACACTTTCCAAGTGACCTGGAAGGTTTTTCTCATCCTTTTCTCTTACATGACTCTCTTTGTACAGGATTCGAGCAAAAACATCCAAATGTCTGCATTCCATATTTTCAAGGTAATTAACTTTTCCTTTCTGAATTTGTAAAATAGTTGCTTAGCAAGGATACCTATACCTCTCCGGTGGTGAAATATGATGAACAAAGGAAGCATGGGGTTCGGATTTGAAGGTTGCTGCACTTCGTTTGAGTCTGTTCTCCAAAGATTTGACCTTTAAAATCTAAATCTGGCATGCATATAAGCACAAGGGAAATAAACTGTTCTCGTGATAGTTTCAAATATACAAATTCTTACTTAAGTCTCTCGTACTATTTGATCATTTCCTGTTCAGAAATATTGACAAGATTCATGGCTAATATGAATCCAGGAAGGAGTCTTAATTTGGCATGGCCTTTGATGTGGTGCGCTCTGCACAAGTTTCTTTGATTCCTTTCTTCTTCAATTCTTTTTATTTCGTGTATAATCACACGTGTTTATGAAAATTCATAGACATTTTATCTGTGTTGACGAAACAAATACGATCAACAATTCCTCCTTACCTAACTACGACTTTCACTTCCTAGACTCGCTAGTTTTGATGCTCAAACAAGAGCTAGAAGATAAATAGTTATTTGAGAGGGAAATATTTGAATTGCATCCTCTTGACTTCAGATGAGAGGGCATTTATAGATTTTTCTCCAAACCTTAGGATAGTTTGGTCTGTTTGAGAAGAATGATAGATGACAGTTCGTCGTTGGTTACCTTGTAACAGATTCGGTTATGAATCACGTTTTAGTCGTTTGCTTATGTGCCCTTTTATTAGTAGTCTTTGGCCCGCCTTGATTATGAAGAATGGTTCGCTGGATTTGGGCGAGCTTTCTTTGCCTTTAATCCCCTCGGGATATACTTTGCTGATAATTACTTTGGTTCACGGTCTTCATTTTCGGGGTTAACAATCTATCCGCTTAAAAGACTAACATGGTACCCCAAACTTAGTCAGCATTGACTTTTCACTACTTTGTAATTTGAGTACTTTCTTTAGATATATGAATTTTGTGGATTACAATGAAGGACTTAATTGGTAATGCAAGAATCACTAAGGTCTAATATCGGGAATGTTCTAGTCTTCCAATTGCTTCATTCCTAATTTAAACTTGAATTTGATTTTGGCATTTCATTTGCAGGTTTTTGTGGCTAACCCTAGCAAACCTCGAGAGATAAGAATCATATTGGCAAAGAACCATGAAAAGCTGTTGGCTCTGCTCCACGATCTCTCTCCTGGCAGAGGTATTTGTATCTCAGTACTAAATTTCTCTAACCAATTCAAGAGTTTAACAATATAGAGTTCATGGACTTCAACCATGTTTTTGTTTTTGATTTGAGAACGGCTCTTGCTTTTCGAGTTCTCTACTTCGTGTGACTGCTAATTCTATTAGGTGTTGCAGGTGGTGAAGACGATCAATTTGAAGAGGAAAAAGAAATGATAATCAAGGAAATAGAAAGAGTGTCTTGACTGCGAAATCTTGGCTTCTAAGTACGTTTTACACGTCGGTTTTATGTCATTGCATGTTGCATGGCATCTGGTTATAGTCATCTCCTTCTTAGCTTTTTTCTTTCTTCATTTTTTCTTTCCCAGTTTGTGAGGTTGAGTGTATCATGAGCAACTGATATCGAATTCTTTTTTTTTTCTTTAGTGGATTTGATTTTAAGGAAATGACAGTAGTATTCATTTATACTCCATTAGAATTGCAAATTACAATTATCCATACATGGTGACATAAACATAATGCAACATCTAATTCACGACAATAGACCAGCATTTCACTCGTGTTCTAGCCCTCATCTACAAATGCCATCTTGCGACTCACTTTACCAACTTTGAAGAGTTACGAGCTACCATGCCCTTCATAAAGGCGTTGAAAAGTGTTGGAAATGTCTTCAGCATGACAGCATTCAGTAACATTTTCATGTAATTTCACAGTAAAAAAAAATGAAACAAAATTATTTATCCGGAAAATTAAATTCACATGTCGATTAAGAAACAATTACATGCATATTAATGATTCGAGATTATAGGAACATTAAATTCTTAAATGTAAAATCTGTAAGTAGCAATATATGCACATGCACGGACACGTACAATTTGCATTTAGGTCACTTGTACTTACTAAACGTTAAAGCAAAACAATATAAGACCATCTAGGATGAACCACAGTTCAGGTGGTAACAAATCATTTTAGTTATCTCCGTGTCTCAGGATCCGCAGAATGGTAAGAAACAGGTTGAGAACATCCAGATAAAGAGTGACAGATGCCCAGATGTACTCGTCATATGTGAAGCGCTTGATCAGATTGTCAGTGTCGTAAACTATGTACCCAGAGAAGATCATGGCACTGATTGCACCATAGATGGCAACGGAGGTGGATCCAAGTGGGAAGAACATCTGCATAATCAGAAAAAGGTTTATCAGATTATGTAATGACGAGTATAGTTGTGTTCCTAGATGCAAATAACAGAGAGAGAGAGAGAGAGAGAGAGAGAGAGAGACCTGGATAAAACCAGTAAAAACCAATACAATAAGGCTAGTAAACAAAATTGGTCCAAGATAACTGAAGTCCCGGCCTTTCTTAGAAGCCCAGAAAGTGTATCCAGTCAGAGCCAAAACTACGGCTGATGTCAAGATTAAGGCTTCGAGCACAATTCTTCCTGTGAATTGACATACCATTAGTTGTATGGCAAGCAATGAATGACATAGTACTTTATCGAAATTCCTAGAAAACCTACTAACCTTCAGTATTGGCACAGGCAACGCCAACAGTGAGACTCAGAGAAGTAGTAAAGAGCCCAAGGAATACAAAGTTCAGTGGGTGCTTTTGTTGATAAATGTGCAAGGGCCACAACACTGCACAAGATTTAGGTTCACTACCAAGACTTAATAACACGAAAAAAAAAAAAAAAGATCACATCATCAATCTAAAAAGAGCTTCTCCTAAAGGACAACTCCATGTTTATTATATACACATTGTAGGCATCTAGATATTGCATCATATTTAAGCATCTTCACCTACTCACTGCCATTTGAATAAGTGAATAGTTTTTATAATAGTAATAAGTCAAGTCAAGAATATTAATAGAACAGAAAGAGCTTGCCAGTATGGCTATGGGTAAATTAAAATTGAAGAGTCCGTAACTCTTTTCTTCTGCAGTATCCACTAAAAGAAAACTTAAATAAACACGTCTAGTTATCTACAAAGAGAGAACAGATCATATGCAGAATGGTAACCTACAAAAGTACATTGTAACCGCATCAAAAAAGATGTATAATATAATGATGGATTAATGTACAAGTTAGTAATTATAATAACCGAAGTCAGTCATGTATAATGCATTTAAAATAATGTGAAAAACAAAATCTAGGAATCCAAGAACAGAAAGTAAAAAGTTGTTCATAGAGCACATTATGGACAAAAACTTTTGATCGCAAAATGATGTTACCATGCCAAAATATCCGGAAATCAACAACTGCACTGAAATTATGAAAACAATTACACAGGAAAGGTTGTAGCATGTGTGTCATGATGCTATTGTGCATCAAGCAACACATACACAAATGAAGACTTTGTGCTTGGACTTAGCATGGGAATGGACGACGATGGTTGAATTTCACAGCTAAATATATAAACAAAACAAAAAAAACTAAGAATATAAACCTTTTCACCATCCATGAAACAGCATTGAGTTTTGACTTTCACAGATTTTTTCCAGTAATTCATAATGAAAACGTGTCCCCTTAACAAGATCAAGATTTGTGAATTGAAGAACCCCATTCTTCCATTACCCCAAAATGATCACATTTTATAGTCAAAATGCTCCTAAATACAATCTTATTTCACATAAAACCTGCAGTTGACCTTCTGTATGGTCAAGCATCTATAGAAACTACAAATGTGATGATAAATCCGGAAAAATGCTTCCGGAAAGTGTGTTTTAAGATGGGAGGGAGAGAGAAACAGAGTAAACAATAACAGCAATCTAATATAAACCACAGGCGCGCGCATCAAAATAATGAAGAGCAAAAATCACGATTACAAACTACATAGTTACATATGTATACACGGCGATAGATGTTGGCGCACTGATGGGATCACAAATCTTAAATTATATTTTATGATTTGATTGCTTTGAAAAAAATCAAAATCAAAATAAAAATCACACGTTTAATAAATAACAGAATTATATGTGTCTTTATTCGTATGCTTTCATATCGTATTGGTAAAAATGAAGAACAAGAGCCTGGAATTGCCCGAAAAAATTGTTTATTTTCCTGCCCACGCCAGTATACAAGTGTTTGACTATATGTATGTATATGTAATTGTAAAAACAACTTGACAATATATAATGTGCTTACGGATGAAGGGGGTGAAGAAGAGGAAGAGCAAAAGCCCAGAATTTCCACGAAGCAGGTCATTGATGGGGGCGTAAAGAACAATCACGGCAGAGACAACAGTGGTAAGGAGGATCTGGGCCGCCAAAATACCTAATCAAGACAATGATCTTAATGAATACCCACCCATTCTCTCTAATAGATAGCTAAACTTTTAGACGAGAGGGTTATTAACAATACCGTAGACTTTGCGGATGAAACCCCATCGGAGCTGATTCTCGCCATAACCGATTCCGGGATACAGCATCCCATCACCGGCCTCAATATCTATGTTACCCTTCATGTCATCGACGCCGGAGTACCCGTACATCTTGAATGCGATTCTTGATTGTGTGATGGGGTTTTCCCTGTAGAAATGCTCGACTCTCTTTTCTCTCTTGGAAGGGAAAGTGGGTTTTGTACGCGGTGGATGACGTTGATATGGTGGGCTGTTTCAACGACAGAATATTGCACCATTGGTCTTCCAACTTTCATCTGAATGTTATTTTATTCTTTGAACTTTTAAAGTTGTACAGCTAAGTCATCAAAAATGGAAATTTCTAAATCAACACCTCGTAAAAAAGTCTCGATTTGAATTTTCAGGCGTCAAAAATAAATAGATAAAAGTAAGATAGAGAAAAAATGAAATAATTTAATGATGTCAATTTGGGTTCACCAAAACTTTTCTAACAGTTGTTGACATCATTGCACTTTGTAAAATCATTATTGACTAAGAAAGTTCTCAAGTTAATCCTATAGTCTCGGACACGCTTTCAAGTGCCGCACATCTTCAAAAGATACGAAATGAAAAATACGATTGAGATAGTGTTGGTGACTAGCGAATAAGAGTGCAAACTAATCAATGCAATGATCGAAATTTCAAAATTGTCCCGATCCAAATTCCCTATAAATACAACTGCACAAACAAAAAGTATGCAATAGCTAAAATTCGGTCAAATGTCTATCCATTTATTTTTTTCACAATTAATTTTTGATATTTAACATGAGAGCCGGAGTGCAAATAGACGTTGAATCATCCTTATTATGAAGACCTTGCATTCTTATGGTGTCATAATGTGTAGGTGCATAAATGGATGAAAAGAATCATCCTTATTATGAAGACCTTGCATTCTTATGATGTCATAATGTGTAGGTGCATAAATGGATGAAAAGATAACATAAATTTATTGACAACGGGTCGTACATATTTAACAAAATATGAATAATTTAGAAGGACTTGGAATTGAAAATATAAATTATCAAAAATATATTGCTTTAAGAAAGAAGGAAATTCAGTGATCATTTCGCTTAAAGAGCATGGAAAATTGTGTACACTTTCTGGGAAATTCCAAGGATTCTCACTGTCTTTTTCATTTTCATGCATTAGAAGGATCATAATAGAATTTTCTCTCTTTAAATTACGTAATTTCTTAGAGATGTTTAAAGATGGTAAATATTTCTCGGAAATTATGGGTATTAGGCGCGTTATCATAACTAGAATTTACATGAATAAGATAGTGGCTAGAGTTGGCGTCTATCTTAAAATATTCTTGACATAAAGAGATAAATTGACCTTACGAAAATAATATGTAAGACTACGAGAATAATTTGATATCTCAATGTATCTTGTGATTAGAAGTGTCAAGCCGGTTAGGCAATTTAGCGTCTCATCATTTTGTTGTTATCATGTGATTAGAAGTGTCAGGCAGGTTAGGCAGCTTAGTGCCTCCTCATTTTGTCGTTGGCTCGGCTAGACTTTGCATTGACAAATGCAATTTTTGGGTTGTTTTAGAAGGGGAAAAAAAGCTTGTGGTGAGACTATCTTCCTCTCCTTATAACTCTTCTTCAGCTCAAAGTTTCACCCTTTTTATTAATCATTCCTATATCCCAAGAACCATAGCTTACCTTTTGACATTTCCACAATGTGAAATGCCACGAATTTTGATCAAACAATTCTATTGATTCACTTTAAAAATCGAGATTAAATTAGGTTGAGACCTCGAATAATATAAAATTGTAATTCAATTTTAACTACAAGCTAAATTAAATTGAGTTTAAATTAAGTTAAAAGATCAATAAATTAAAAAACGTTCTTTTAAATTCAACTTGTTAAATTTTCAATCACTCGACTAAGAGCCGGGAACTTACAAAGAATGTTCACCATTCAAATGCTTGATTAGAAATTAATTTTTAGTAAATTTCAATGAAAGTCGATAAAATATATGTTTTAAAAGTTGATAAACTCGATAATCTATATATTTTATGATTAAAATTAATTTATCAAATTTTTAGTTAAACCAAACGGAGCTTAGCCTATACAAAGCCACGCATCATCTGAAGTGACCCCACCTTAAACAAATCTCTCTCCATTTAACTCTCTCTAACCCACAGGTAAAAAGCGTACCGTACTAAAATTCCACCTCAGCTCCACCCCCACCCACCCAAAGTACTCGGAAATCGACATTCCCTTCGGCCATGACCGCAATGAATCAGCAAATTTAAAGATAAAGGTAAACCAGATTTTCATTTCTAATCCATTTTTTGATGGAAATGATCAGAATTTTTTCAGGTTAAAGTTGAGTGGGCCGCTCGTGAATCAGGCGATTTTACGTTACAATGTATGAAATTTCTCAGTAACCCACTTGAATTTAGAATAATTTAGAGGTCGAAAAACTCTCAATTGAATTTTCAGCTGCAGCGATATGCGAAAGGTAAAACCCTAATTGATTTTTCGCAATTTTTCAATCCTTTCGTTTTCTTATTTTTATGTAATTTTTTTATGGTTCTTGTTTTCTTTTTCTTTTTTCTTTTTTGTTGAATGTGTTTTTTATTTTTTGGGGTTTTATGTTGAACTTGATTTTGTGTCGAATGGATGATAATTTTTGCGTGAGCTGACAGGGCTTGCTCTTTCTTTTGATTGGAGACTTAAAATCTAAGATTTCATTTAACTCATTTTACTTTGTGAAAAATCCACCATTTTTAGTCCATTTTAAAAAAATTTGGCTGGTACATATATAGTTATTCTGATATAATTTGTGGATTCATTTCATAATTTTGAGTTTTCCTTTATAACACAATGATTTGTCTTTGGTTACCTTTTTGTATTGATGGGGTGTCACAACAACGAATGAGGTAAATATGGTTGATTTTACCATTGGGGATGCAACTAGTAAATGCATGGATGAGTTGATAAAGGACGCTATATAAATTAAAGGATTTACTTGGATGGAAAAAGAGTTTCAATGGTTGCTTTAGGCGCAGAAAGCTTCTGTTTGGTATTTTAAGTTGCGGGATTAACTGGACAGGATTCCAAGTTCATTTTTCTTTGGCATTTTGTGAGCCACTTTTTTGGGGTTGCTATACGATTGCTAACAAATGACACAATTGATGAACCGGTGAAAAATAATAAATAGGAGTGTGAAAACTCCTGACGTATACATCACCTTGCACAATCTGTTGCCAATTCAAACAGCTAATTAAATTGGCTATGTTATGATTATTTAAATGGTTTAGTGATTCAACTGAAAACAGGGAGCCAAATGTAATTTATCCACAATTGAAGGTGCAAAATGTATTTTATTCTTTCAAATTAAGTTGAAACTTTGTTTTTGATATCTAACAAACAAGTTAATGCTCATAGAATCTTAGCTTAGCTGGTCAAGAATCAAGATTTGATAACGTACTTTTCTATATATAAATTTCAGTCAGTCATGATGTCCAACTGAGCTAGATACGTATTTGAAAATTGTGCTTAAGCAAATCTTATCTGTGTATTGAATTTTTGACACGTGCTTTTCTATTAGGTGGTGTCTAACAGACTCCTAAATTAATTTTAGAAAGATTAACTGTCAAAAGCTGCTTGTAAATCAAATTAAAACTCTTGACTTATTTTCTCTAGGATATGATTTTCCAATATTCCTTTCGGTATTTATATCTTTACTTATTTTTTGTCCCTATTTATCCATACTGAATAAATCCCTCTGATTCTACATGCACAAATGCCATTTGGACCTGTTCAGGAGTCTTGCTTTCATGTTAAGGTTGGAATTTTGATATGCACTCGTCAAATTGATGTACAAAAATATAATTTGTCCTGCTTCCTTATGCTCAAAACCATTATTACTGTGTAGCACTTACTGAGGATTTAGTGCTGGTTAAATGTGCTTACTTGTCTTATGTCAAACTTTATGTCGTTACCATTTATGTGCTTCATATATTTTTTTAGCTTTAATTTTTTTACTTCTTTATTAGTTAATGCTGCTGTTTCCATTTTTGCCACAAAATATTCTGAAGTGACTAAAGACAGATTGAACTCTATATTGACTATTCTTGGTTGTAGATTGTAAATAACTGGCTTCTTTTTGGGTATTTTTTGGCTCATGCACTGCAGATACTGACATGAATAGAGAGGAGTTGGGAAATATTATGACTGTAAGGACGAAACCAGCAGGTCTATTAATTGGAAAAAGCAATGGCCATTGTGACGATGAAGGAGAATCCAAGATGGAACCACACGTGGGGTTAGAGTTTGATTCGGCAGAAGAGGCCCAAGAGTTTTACAGTGACTATGCAACCCAAGTGGGGTTCAAAATTAGGATAGGTCAGCTGTATAGATCCAGAGTTGATGGTGCTGTTATTTCTCGGAGATTTGTATGTTCAAAGGAGGGATTTCAGACAAATGCAAGAACTGGCTGTCCTGCTTTCATAAGAGTGCAAAAAGTTGATTCTGGGAAGTGGGTTTTGGCCAATATAAAGAACGATCATAACCATGAACTTGAAGTCCCTGGAGAAATTTGTCCACCCCGGATTCAGAGAAAAAGTTTTCCAACTCCTAGGTCATCAGCTGGTGGGGCGAGTAGGACAGGTATCAGATCACATGAGGAGGATGGTCTATCTGGTGTTGTCGATATCAAACGTCTCAAAAAGGAAGACGTGGGTGGAATTGCAGTACCTATAGGTGAACCATACAAGGGTCTTGAATTTAATTCTGCCGATGAAGCATACAAATTCTACAACACATATGCAGCCATTACAGGATTTAAAGTCAGGATAGGTCAGTTATTCCGCTCCAAACATGATGGATCAATTACATCCCGAAGATTTGTGTGCTCCAAGGAAGGGCATCAACACCCTTCAAGAGTAGGTTGTGGAGCATACATGAGAATTCAAAGACAAGAATCAGGAAGGTGGGTGGTCGATCGTCTTCAAAAGGAACACAATCATGAATTTGACAGTCCCACGGATCCTAGTAGAAGAGTGACAGTTGCATCAAAGGGGTATAGAGAGGAAGGAAGCAGTGGATTGGAAAATTTGGATTTAGTTGAAACAAATGGAGGCCTCAGCCTTGTCAAACGAGTGCAAGAAAGTAATATTGGTAGTGAGTGGTATAATGTGCTTCTTGATTATTTTCAATCTCGGCAAGCAGAGGATACAGAATTCTTTTACGCAGTAGAAATGCGAGATGGTAAAGGCATGAATCTTTTCTGGGCTGATGCACGTTCTAGATTTTCTTGCACTCAGTTTGGAGATGTGATTGTGTTTGATACAGCATACCGGAGAGGTAATTATTTTGTGCCATTTGCTTCTTTTATTGGGGTTAATCATCATAGGCAATCTGTACTTCTTGGCTGTGCTCTAATTGCGGATGAATCGGAAGAGTCATTTACTTGGATATTTCAGGCATGGCTTAGGGCAATGTCAGGGTGCCGCCCTGTGTCTATAATAGCTGATCAGGACAAGGCCATTCAAAATTCAATTGCACAAGTTTTTCCGGGGTCACATCATCGATTTTCTGCATGGCAAATTCTCACAAAGGAACAGGAGAACTTGGGTGCATTACTCTCCTTGGATGCCAAGTTCAAATATGAGTACGAAACTTGCATTTTCCAGAGCCAGACGGCTAGTGAATTTGATTTTGCATGGAATATGCTTATGAACAAATATAACTTGAGAGAGAATGCTTGGTTGAAGGAGATGTACAGAATGCGTAAAAGTTGGGTTCCCCTGCATATAAAGGGCGCATTCTTTGCTGGCATTCCTGTGGATGGAAGCTTGAAATCATATTTCAGTCCGCTATTGACAGCCCAAACACCTCTCAATGAATTTGTTGTACGATATGAGAAAGCTCTTGAACAACGCCGTGAAGAGGAAAGGAAGGAGGATTTTAACTCGTTTAACGCACAAGCAGTTTTGCATACAAAAGACCCCATAGAAGAACAGTGTAGAAGGCTTTACACCATCACAATGTTTAAAGTATTTCAGAAAGAGCTTTTAGAATGCTATAGCTATGTTGGAATAAAAATTAATGTCGAAGGAGCCATCAGTAGATATCTGGTACAGAAGTGCGGAAATGGAGATGAGAGGAATACCGTTGCCTTTAATGCATCCAATCTCAATATCAGTTGCAGCTGTAAAATGTTTGAGTTTGAAGGTGTTCTTTGCAGGCACGCTTTGAAGGTATTTCAAATAATGAACATAAGGGAACTTCCATCTCGCTATATCTTGCATCGATGGACAAAAAATGCGAAATATGGTATCCTCCGAGATGCTGATTCAGCAGGTGGTTCTCAAGATTTCAAGCCCCTGATGTTTTGGAGTTTACGAGAAGAAGCCCGTAATTTTATTGAGGCAGGAGCAGCTTCTTTGGAAAGATACAAACTCGCTTTCGAGATCATGCAGGAGGGTAGAAGAAGTCTCTGCTGGCAAAACTAGTAAATTTCTCGGCTGTGGGTCAGAGATATTCTCTTCCTTCTATATTTTATCTTGATTATCTAGTCTGAACTCTGTAATCCCTTCCTTGGCTAGTTTAAGTGGGTTTTCAGCCATGTAACTAAATAGAACCTCTTTTTTTATGAAGAACTCATTAGATCTGTACAATGGCTCTATTTGTAGTTTTACCTGTTTCATATCTCTATCAAGCAGAATGAAGAAGTGAATTTTGTTCCGTAATGTAATTGTCCACCTGCATTTGCGTGTGTTGTGCTTAGAGTAGCCTTATTGATTAGGCATTCATATACCCTTTTTTTCCCCCTAGTGTCATTTCTTTCTACATGCTATGTACTACTTTGTTTGACAGTTCAGAGGAGATCGCAGGAGTAAAGAGCACAGACAAGAAATCCTTGAAACTGTTGATATTATTGCCTATTTAGTAGAAACATCATGGAGGTAGATCGGCCGAGGTCCTTTTGCACTATTGGTCCCCAACCTATTGTCTCAATAGCAAGTTGGTCCACAATGCTGTAAAAGGAGCCAGCTAATTTCTCACCTTTCAAAATAGTTGCACAGTTCGTCTTCGAAATGTCTAAAAATTGTCCCAATCTTCGTTATATTCTCACACAACCTTCATGGAAGCATTTCTGACTTCCATGTTGAGAATCAAATCTAGCTTCACAAAATTAGACATCCAAGTATTACGAGATGATTTAACAGTGATTTGGACTATTTTCATCATTGCGACCAGTGACCAAATAACTTGTTATTAAGAGAGTAAGCTGGGGACCAATGGTGCACTTCCCCCGAATTGATAACTTGCCATCAAGATCAGGTTTTTCTCTGATTTCTTGATTGTTCTACTTCACTTCAAACATAGATATTTAGCAATTCCTGTATTTGCTTTCTTGTGCCCTTTGGTCATGTTTGTTTTGATATTCTTGTGTTTTCCCCTTGTTTCATCTTATTTTTGTGTAGGGTTGCTTATTGGCATGGGTTTGTACAGTTGATGATTAGTTGGACTTTATTGGCTAATGAAAGAAGACAGTAACTGTTTGTGGTTTCGCTAGATGGGACGAAAATACAACTGAGACTTTAAATTTTCTTTTATATAAAGAAGTATTGAATACCTACTTAATATTTGAGAAAGAGATTAAAATCTTTGACATGATACAAAGTAGCGTCAAGGTTTATCTTATTTTTGTTTTGCTTCGAACTCTTCTCCTTTGTCTAATATTGTGGCTTAAGCAGTGGCACATGTCGTTTTATTCTTAAGCACCCCGAGCTTACGTCGTTTTTTTTTTTTTTTTTTGCCCCATTTTTTTTTTTTT
>CAIGRN010010754.1:0-13463 GCA_903798345.1 Fraxinus anomala | reverse complement strand
TTCAAGTTGGTCCTTTTTGTTCACAGAATCGTCAATACAATATATGAACCTAACAGTCGAGATAGAAATGAATCCCCAACTTCAACAGGTGCTTCATTTAACTATATAAGCTATATTTGCCATTAGGGAAATCCATAATCGCAAATGAAAGAGCTAATAACACATGAATTCACGAACTAAAAAACATTGCAATAATGTGAGGACATCTAACCAAAATTAATTGCAATCCACAATTACCTTGAAAAGTGTTAATACCATATCAATCCATAAACTCAACCATATTGCTAAACGTAAATGTATCAAATCAAAATTAAGGTAATCAAAACTAATGAACATACCAATACTTGAGCATCGCCAGATTTTCCCAACAAATGAACTGTCTATAATGAACTTCAATTGTAAAGATTTTAACTTGACCACCCAATTTAAACCGTGATTTCGACAGTGGAAATTAACAACAAATGCATAAGACACTAAATATGAAAATGCCGCTATGATTAATAAATTTCAGAAACGCCAAGTTCTTGGACATGTTACAAGCATCTTATACGACCACAAACCCACATTCAAATGTAAAATCAATTATTCGTGCACAGAAAATGAAGAGATAAAATCAGTTACAAAAACCCTCATAAAGTTCCAAACCAATCTGAAAGTTTTAAATTATTTAGACTCACGTGCGAAATTACACAAATTAAAACAACAATTCACTTTTTTATTTTTTTTAGATGATTAGATCAAATAAGTCAATTTATCCTAACTTTGAAAACCACAATCAATAATTAAAGCAATAAAGAACATAAAAAATGATCATGGAGAAATCCCAATTGGATAAAACTCTGAGTACTTTGTCAGTCAATAATCCACTATAAATCGAAGCAAACTTACAATAAATCCATACTCATCTACCTCGTAGAACTTCTGACCTCAATTCTCGTGGTCTCCCTTGATCCTCTTGAAGTTGTGCTTCTGCAACAGCTGTCGATCCCCATTATCGATTTATCTTCGGTGGATTAAATGGTTTGATATTTGGTCAAAGGATCTTGTGTGTTTTGATTTGTGGTTTAATATGAAACAATATGGCTAAATCAACAAATTACAGTTTGGATATGGCTCAAATAATATGGTGATTGAATATTTGAATCAATGAATGTGTTTTGAATTTTCAAATAAATAATCTCCATGGAAAATATGATTCAACACACTTTTGGACGTTCATATGGTATGATATATATATATATATATATATGTATATATATATGGGTTTGGGATGAAAATGATTGAAAAACCAAGTGTTTGAAGCAAAACAAAATTCTAAACGTCAACATGTCGCTCGAGTGCCAAGCCGATGACTGGCGAGCAGCAACTAAGCAATTGTCAGTATTTTTATCATAAATTTCTCTCTCGATATCCAATTAAGGTGATTTAAAATGAGTTAAAAATATAACTCAAAGGGCTAATATTATTCAAGAAATAGCCACTTATCCAAATTACAATGTTTTATATGTTAAAAATGCGTTGCAAATTGCGACTAAGAATTTGGAACATAATTTGTACGGTTTTTTGACACTCTTTGGACTTTTAAATGCATTCCAATGATCTAATGTGATAATTTTGAACTCCTTCAAGGACTATACTACCAATCTAACTCTTTTGACTTTAATTAGGATTTTATAACTCATATTTTGATTTTGATTACAACTCGATAAACTCCTAATACAATTCAACTAGAACTTGATTTTGACTAAGGAAATTGTCAATTACAAATTAAAAAATTGCCAATTATATTTTGGATTTAACAATCTTCTCCTTTGACATTCCGTGACAAAATCATATTTATTTCAAAATCAATAAGTCTTAAAATATCCAAAAATAAACTTTCCAAAATTCTCTTCAATAATATGTCAATCTGTTTCCTGAAACACATGGAAACTACAATACCACGTGAAAAGAAAAAAGAAACCGACAAAATCAAAATTATATAACTAAATTAAATAAAAAATAATAAAACACGCATAACACCGAAACATGCAATATCATGTGAATTATAAATTATAGAATATCAATATAGATAAAACACAAAACTATATCAATAATAAAATTTCTACAAATATATTAAGCCTCTGTTTGTTTCTCATTTTTCATTCATAAAAATAAAAAATATGACTGTTATCCATCACATCAAGCCATCAATTTTGAATTTCCATTTCTTGTGTGGAGCCCAATAACGACTATATTTTTCATTCTCATTCTACAATAATGAGAATCAAACGGAGTCTAAATGACTCCTCCTAAGTTTTTCCAATTTCTTCATCACCACCTGAAATACCATATAGCCCCCATTTGTTTCTCATTTTTCATCCATAAAAATAAAAAATATGACCATTATCCAGCAAATCAAGCCATCAATTTTGAATTTCTATTTCTTGTGTGGAGCCCAATAACGACTATATTTTTCATTCTCATTCTACAATAATGAGAATCAAACGGAGTCTAAATGACTCCTCCTAAGTCATCTATCAATCAAAAAAATAAAATTGTCCCCCAACTCATATAATCAACTCCCTGAAATAAATATACGTCTCTCCCCCTTTTTGTCACGAATAACAAAGGAAAGAGAAGTAATAATCATGTTAAACATATAGAGGAATAAGTAAAAAAATTATTCACATATATAATGATGCAAAAATTATATAAAAACATGTGACAGGAGAATAAAAAAATTTCAATTTCGAGACAACTGTTTTTTTTTTTTTCCATTAATATTTAAATGTATTGTCGTGTTCAATATCTTCGCTTGTTTAATACATTAAAAACTTTTACAATATTTCAGAATATAATAGATAAGTTTTGAAGCAAAATTGAGAATTTGTGCTCCAAAATAGTATCCGGTAGGTTTAAACAGTTATGTGCTGTAGTCTGTCCAATTTTACTCTTAATATAAGATAAGCATTAATTGTATTCATTATGACATGGAAGATTTACAAATTCTTTTATTATGCATGTACCATGGTTCATGTATTTTCAAGTAAACTTCATAGTACGTACATCATCAAACACGGCGACTAGGTGTAATCATCATACATTATCTGGATCCATACTCGGCTGAGGTTGTACTAATTTATCCCACTCACTCCATAATATATCACATTAATTTAACCAAGAGGTAGTGCCACAGTAAGCTGTAGACTGTCAATGTCGATTCTCCACTGTTTGTCTATAATTAAAGTAAGAAAATGAGTTTTGAAAAAGTGAATTTTTGAAGAATGTATGGATAAAAAAAAATGGGTTTACGTAAAAAGGTTTTTATTATAAGAATGTATAATTAAAAATGAACATAGGAATTTTATTTTATTTTAATAATGGTAGACAAACATGGACGACAAATGTTGGTTTAGTGCTTTTTAGCATGAGTGCCTTCCAAATGTTATGCCAACATCCAGGATTGAAAAATGTAATGGATCAAAATCCATGGTAAAATCTAGACAGCTAACTTTTTCCTTAATACTGGATCAAATTATCACAAAAAGTTCGATATGTAAACTAGAAGCCAGAAGTGATATGAACTTGACTGTGTAGATTTCGCAATCTCCCATGAAATATAATTGTCAACTATAAATAACATACATTGAAAGAACACTATGGAACAAAAGAAATGTCAAAAAAGAATTATTATAAATTGTTATGTTGCGGAATATCTTCGTGTCGACGGCATGTGAACTGCCTTTATGGAAAGTTTACCCCCAACAATAAACTTTCCTTAATCATTGTAGGAATAAACTTAAAAGATACTTATGTTTGGTTCTTCCTGGTTGGATCTTTCTCATTTCTAAACGCAAATACGTATGGTGTGCCCTTGATTTTCAAATAAATGAGGGGAATAAGATCCATCTATTTATAGAGAACACCTTATGCATAAAAGAGATCGTTTTTATTTTTATGCATAGAGTAAATTTTATGCACACTTCCATAATGCTCTCTATTTTAGCTCTTCATTTTATTTTTTCAAGAAAACATTTATTAATTTCTCCTCATTTTTTATTTAGCATTTTTTTGGTATGTAAATGACCAATCAATTCAAATATAATTGAAATAATTTAAGAAATAAATTATTAAAACATGTAACTTATTAAATTAAATCATTATAAAGTAAAAATAAAGAATGGATTTGACTCAGAAAGAATTAAAACTCAATATTTAAGATTCATTTATCAATTAAAACATTGTGAATTTTATTTTTCTCAATTTAATAAAATTTATTTAGACATGTTTTTCGATAAAAGTCCAATTAATAACATTATGGGCCTGTTTGACATAATTTTCTTTGTGTAAAAAAGTTTTCTTAGAAATCTATCTTAATTTTTGTTTGAAAACTAATTTCTAAAAGAATTTCCAATTCTAAAAGTTTTTTTAGATGAAATCATGTTGGCTTAACTTCCTTTAAAAAATTTCTAATTAGAATAAGAACTTTCAAAAAATTAGTCAAACGAGTCCAAATGTATTTTTGTGCTCAAAAGTACATTTTGACTTAGAAGTTATACTAAACGGGCCTTATATGTATTTACAAAAAGTTTATAAATATTCCACAAGTTAAAAATACAAATTATCTTATAAACAATTTAACTTTTTCATAGTTTAAAGTTGGATATATATTTAGTTTAAATTGTAATGCTTATCGTATTGCTTTGTCTAGAGCAATGATAAGATCACCATGACTCAAACATGTTGAATTTCACATGTGAGATTTAATTAAATCATTTCCGTCAAAATGAATTCAATTTCAGTTAGTGTTTTTCGTCTCTTATTTAGCACGGTGCTATTAGTTCTCTCTCTCTCTCTCTCTCTCTCTCTCTCTCTAGGTTCGAATCATTCATATATCTGTGGATGAATTACTATTGGCAGAACAATTCTTACTCAATATACTCTACACTTCGTATAAAAGTAATTATTTAAGATTGAAATTTGCATCGCGAGTTTGTATAAAAACGTGCTTTGGTATAGAGAAGTAAGTGTGGGAAAACAATGGAGAGTAGAAGAAGATGAAGATGGAAACACCAAATGGAATGGATTTGCAAGACTTGTACACGTTGATGAACGTTGTCCTCAAACAATATTTGTCTTCTCTCCAAATGCTCGTAAGGATTTAAATGACAAATAGTTAGAATTTATCAAGTATAAAGAAAGAACAATAAAAAACAAGTAATTCTTTCAAAATGAACTTAAAGAAAAAAGGAAATTGCAATAGCGGTCTCAAACCTTTTGATTTTTAGCAGACTTTACTTTAACCTTTAGTTTGTACCACCAGAGGTCCTAAACTTTTCATTTTGTTGTAGCGCAAGGACAAATTGATGGATTTCATTCATTTGATCGTTAGTTGACTAGAGAAATTGATTTTGACCAAATTTAAAGAGGACAAAATGATAACTTTGCTATTTTAATATGAGTTGTGCTACTCTTATCGGGGGGTTTACAACCCCCCTGACCGGCCCCTCACAATAGTGGGGGGCCCACCAAAAATGGTGGGCCCCCCACTATTGTGAGGGGCCGGTCCCCCGCCCGGTAAGAGTAGCAGGGCTCTAAAAACAAAGCCACATCAATATTTCAATATTTCCAAATGTTACTTTGCAAGAATAATTTAAAGAAGCAAAAATATTCTGATTACCTTCAATATGTTCTCCTGGATTCTGAGTCTCAGGTCCCGTGAATAAGAAAAGAAGTCACCAATGTCGTCAATTTTAATATAAGATTCATGTACCCAATGAAGGTTTGAGTCCAAATGTTGTCGATTCTATACGCTTGACTATTTTTTTAGTAACTAATGAATATGTTCTCATCACTTTTAGGGTCAAACTTGCCCAAGTATTCCCTTTCATTCAATATATAAGATTTTTTACCAAACGTGTGGAAATACTTGAGATCTGGTTTCCTTCATTTCCCGATTTCATAAGGGGTTTGTGAGGTACCCATTCTCAAAGACACACGATTTATGATATAACAACCAGTGTTTATAGCTTCAACCCACAATTTTACTAGGAGTTTCTTACTGTTCATCATCACCCTAACCATCTCTTCTAAATACCTATTCTTCCTTTTTACGACACCATTTTACTATGGAGTTTTAGGGGTTGACAACTCATGGAAAATACAATAGCATTTTACAACACCATTTTGAGAAACTAGCATTTTCAAATTCCACCTTTCCATGATCACTCCTAATTTGAAAATTTTAGTCCTCTCAAAATATTTTTCAGTGGTCAATTTTCATATAAAAATTTGAATATCTCAAAGATATCAGACTTTTCCTTTAAGAAGTCTACCCAGATATACCTAGGAAAGTCATCTACACACACATAATATACCTTATGCCACCAAGATTCTTGGTCTAAATAAGTCCCATCAAATTCATATGGAATAATTTTAAACTATTCTATAGTAAAAAAGTGACCTTGTTTGTGTGTATTTTTAGTTTGTTTTATATTTTTGACATTAATCGCACATATCTTCAGGCTTTTCACTGAGCCTAGAGACTCTTCTTACTACATTGAGTTGGTAAGTCATATAAAATCACTATAGTTCAAGTGTCTCAACTGTTTGTATCAATATAGTATCAGACTCAGAAACATTTACCATCATATTTTAAGACCTTACGAGAGTTTGTTGTGAACATAACTATTAGATCATCACATGGTTGACCTGAACTGATCAAATTAGCTTTTAAGCCTACAATAAATATAACATCATTTAATAGATGGAGTCCATCGACCACAATGGTACTTGCACCTTCAATTTGTTTGAGCCCATTACCATAGGTACTAATCTACATGTACATCTCTTGTACTTAGTCAATAAAGAATGATTTCCAATCATATGCCTAGAATAACTAATATCAAAATATCATGAGGTAGGAACAATTGATCTGTAAGAAATATTGACAACATTGCAATTCAAATCACTCTTTCTGACCTAAACTTATCTCACTCTAGTGCTGACAATGTAATTTAAAGACCTGTAGCTAAAGCATACTTTTCAATATATTGTTGTTTCTTATAGGCACCTACCAATTTCTTGTAAGACAAGCAATGAAAGAAATCATGTACCACAGAAAGTATATCTAAGGGAGTAGTGAGTTTTACCTTTTTTATTTGTGGTGTTAATACATTGGTTGTTTACCTCATAAAATAATTTGAATAAGGGTTTTGGTTCTGGTCAGAACCTCCCTACAAGAGTCAAATATTACTTTGACTATGATGTTTGCAGTTCTGTCAGGCTTTATGACTGAAGTTTATGATATCAGGGGTAGACCAGTCAAACTATCAGTTTCATAAATTCCAACTGGTTAGACGCCTTTTTCCTTTTGTTTTCCACCATAGCGCTTATCCTCCTTGATGTTTGATATTCTTCCATAGTATCAGATTTTACTTAGGCGAGTAGCTCCAATGGTTAGATCCTTAACCATTTCTATGTTGTAATTTAATTGATCAAGAAGCTCCGTGATTTGATTCTCCTTTTCCTTCAAATGTTTGGTTAGGGTTTCTTTTTCTACATCAATTGTAACATTTCTTCTTTAGTGAACTCCATCATTATATGAAGGGTGGTGTTACTTTCTTTCAATTTCCAAATTTTCTTTCAAGACGATACACTCTGAGCATACACGATTTGGATCTACAGTCTCTCTAACATGTAAGTCCAAACCTCCAATCATAACTTACAACAACTCAAAACTAGACGTTAAATTAACAGTAAGAAAAGTTACCTGGTTGTTAGCAGTTATAGTCTCCTCGTCTGTATTAGATTCTCTTTTATCGTTTTTGCTCCAGAACCAAATGGCCTTCTTCGTAAGAGACTTTTTCAGTGCATTGGCACAATCGGATGCTATGTGCCCATTTCCATCACACTTGTGACATGTAATGCAATTTTTAGTATTTTCCATAGTTGAAGATGGATTTTTTCTTAAATTGTTAGAAAATATCTTCTTTTGTTGAGGTTGAAATTTTGTATCCTTTCATTTTTTATTGTTTTTCAAAAAATCTCTTGAATTTCTTAGTGAACATGGCCACGTGTTCATCAGTCTCACTCTTCTCACCATTAACCTCATATGTCATTACTGATCCCAATTCTTCAACCTCCATAGATCAATATTCTTACTCTCTTCAATGGCCATTACTTTTGAGTGCGGTCGATCAGGTAAATGTCAAATAATCTTCTTTACTATCTTGACTCTCCGAGTACTTCTTTCCCAAAGAATAAGCTGAATTGGTGATGTCTCTTAGTTTGGTATATAAATCTTTCAACTATTCATCTTCTATCATTGTCAATTGTTTGAATTCTAAGGTGAGCATCTAGAGATTGGATGACTTCACAATGGAATTTCCTTCATGTGCAATCTGAAGTATATCCCAAACTTCTTTAGAAACTTTGTACGCGGAGATTAAATGAAATTGGTTAGAATTCACAAAAGATATAGCATTTAGAGTTTTAGAATTCCAACTATTATTATTGAAATCTGTAGTAGCTCACTCTTCTGTATTTTCTCTCTTTTACTCATTTTCGACTACAGTGGATACTTTATATCTATAAACAATGGAGTGCCAAGCTTTTTTATTAAGGGATTGAACATAAACCTACATCTTAATTTTCTAATAAGAGTAATTAGTCATATCTAAGTTTTTCTCAAATAACACTTTTCAAAAGTTTATCTTTCCAGATACCAAGTGAAAGTCTTAAAACCTATATTAATTAAAAATTAATTCAATTTAACTTGTTAAACTCTAGATAGAAAATTAGTTAGAATTTGCTAATTTCAGTTTTAATGAATCTGACTCGCACGTGCAAGTTAATGTCTTGTTCATGACTACAGTTTAATCAATGTGGTGAAAATTAACCAATAATGAAAAGCACGAACATCAGGTATAATGTGGTAAACTCCAAAGGAAAACATCCACGACCTCCATGCTATAGATAAAACAATCCACTAATAATTTGATAAAAAATACAAGTATTCGATATTTCTAGTTTCTCAAAATTAACAAAAGAACCAGGAACAACTCCCATTTGTTTATTCTTCTTTTGGCTTATTGATGAAGTGGAATCAAACCCATCGTTCTTGAACACCACTTTCCTAGTGTATCGACCACAACCACAACTTGAATTAAGAATCCCTATTCTTAACTTCATACTAAGTAGCTCGATCAAAAGACGAGATTATACATTAAGCCCCTATTTGGTACACATTCTTTCAAAATACATTCTTTCAAAACTCATTTTCAACCATACATTTTTTAATAAAATAATATTTTCCACCACATCAATAATTTTTCCTTACTTTTTAACCAAATATTTTTCATCATATCACTATTTAAAATACATTCTTTTCTCAATAATATCCATCAAACACACCCTAAGCATCAATTTGTTTTTGAATTCTTCAAAAGATTGAAAACATTGGCTTTGAAATCATCATTGAAGCATCATGTCCCGTATGATTTTGAATTCGGTTGAACAGAGACTACTTTGAATGAGGAAGAAAATAATTTTCAAAACTTGATTCATTTCTTAATTCTTACATTACTTATAGGTAAAGTAATCATCAAAATGAAGAACCTAAAAGTTTTCAATAAAATGGGTAATAGAGTTAGTATAAATATACCAATAGATTTTCTTGATTTGTAGAATGCTAATATAAGGAAATATAATTTTAATTTAAAAAATCTTATATTTCCCTTCAAAATAAACGTGAAAATATCTAGGATGAGGTAGAATCTACTCTATACGAGCTAAATATGTATAACAAGAATTCAGATAACAGGAAAAACAATAAAATTCGCCGCTCAAACTTTCTGGTCGAGTCTGCTTACCATTATGGTCAGTCAGTACTGGCTACTAACAAAGCATGTACACTTTTCTCACGATTTGTCAATTGATTTCTCAAAGTTTAATTGTTAAAAATCCACAAATATATTAAGTAACCCAATAAATAAAATCTGTAAAAATATGACACGTGTTTTTCCCCTTAAAACATATTCACCCCCTCACCATCAATAGAAATGGAGTACTACATTTCTACACTGACAAACATAACCTGTATTGAAACCGACCATCAAGATTTTGGACAGAAATTGAAAATATTAACATTCAGAAGATCGAAAGATACTTTTGCAGGAAGATAAGAAAAATCTCTTGTGGAACAAATGAAAAAACTAACCTATATAAAAGACTGTAATGGTGACTTAACAAATCGGGAGTTACATGTGTGACAAACTTCAACACCATCATTAATTCGGCTATTTTTTCTTTCTATTAATAGGCAATAATCCCTAGAGTTTTAGGAGTTGGTAAGTTTATTGAAAGAGAAAAATAAAAAATTAATAGGAAATAAAGGCAAAACATGGAATCTTCTAAGGGGTCAATTTTGGTTCGTTTGATCCGACGTTTGTGTGCCCTTACACAAGTTCAAGGTCCAAAGTTTTAATTTGATCCATAATTTGCAACCCATATGCGTGCACTTGGAGAGAGCCTCTATATTTCATATGATTACACCATTTCGAAGTGTAATAATTTATAAACTAATAATTGCCTTGTTCATTTTCCTATATAGGACAAACTAAATAGTTTTCCCTTCCGATACATAAACATCTTCAAATGACTTTGAACTCCAATTTCTCATTCATCCTGTTATATTTCGATATTTTTATGGAAGAGAACATTAATCAACTTTGATCTTCCAAAATAAACGAACGGATCCCTCTCAAAATTATGCCTAAACTAGCTTACAAAGTTATTTTTCCAACATTCACCCACATGACTGAAAATTGTGAAAAACACGTAAACAAGAAATATAAAGACTGTGTGATAAAGTTCAATGGTTGAAATCTTCATAGGATTGGTAGGCATTCTCTCTTTTATTTTCAATCATGCATTTTTCAGTAAAATAATATCATACGTAAACCCAAATGTTTTCCTTATTTTTTAATCACACATTTTCTATCAAATTACTATTTCAAAATATATTTTTGGAAAAAAAAAAATGGGGCTCAAACATGCATTTACTTTACTAGTTGACCAGTAGAGTAGACGCAATGTCTTTAAATTGTTTTGCCTTTTGTGTAAATGGTGATAAGTATCACACAAAGTTCTTCCTAATACAATTCAGTTCTCATTGTTATATTTTTTTGTGGCCATGAACGGCCGGTTCTACGAGAGTTCTTAAGAATTGATCCCCCACAATTCTCTCTCACATAGGTAATTTCTTATTTCAAGTGACCTGTATTACTTGACTCGATTTTTTATGCATGAAAATCATTAAAAGCTCTTTGCTATCACTGTTAGATCATAGGAGTGGACATGAGATGTTATCCCTCACAACAATTTTAGAATTTTTAATTAACGAGGTGGAGTTTCCATTATATTAACTCATTCATTCAAGGGAAACATCCAGGGAGTCTCGTACCACGGGTAAATCAGTTCACTAAATCAAATGATAAAAAATACAATAGTTTAGGTTTTGTAATTTTGTAAAATTAACAAAAACGATCAAAAGAAATTAAAGAACAACTCCTTCGTTTGACTTGTTTGGAAAAGTGAATCAAACCCTTCAGTCTTGACTTTATCACCACTTCACTATTGTATATGATCGCAACCACTACTTGGATTAAGATTCACCAATCATAACTCACGCCAAACAGCTTAATCTTTGAATGGGATTACACACGAATGCAGTCTGTTTGTTTCTCCAAATATAATTAAAGACAACATTATTCTTTGAGATTATTTAATGATGCTTATCATCAATTGAACTCACTGGAAACGGGCAGACCACCATACTGTTGATTCGCCGGATGGGAATATGATTTCTCAATGCTTAATTCATCCCTTGATGATTTTCTTTACTTATACAAAGTCTTCTTCAAAACACGAACGGATCTTAACTAAAATACATCAATTATGCAGGTTAATAATCGTGTAGAATTAGATTAGATTTATTTGATATCATAAATAATTAATTAAGGAAAGTCTTAATAGTGTGGGAGCCAAATAATTAGACGAGTATCAAGTTCTAAATGCCACCAAATAGTTAAATCAAAGTGTTCAGGATAGGAGGGATAAAATCAACGCATCACTGCTTCTTAGACTTTTTAGTCTCGCGGATTTACCTGTGGGCCTTTGGGGGATGCAACAGATCCTATAGTTCGAGCATTTCCAGTTTGTGCTAAAAGAGGTAAGTACCCTATGCTTCTGGTACTTCCTGATTAGGACTAGCAGTTGCAACCAGTGGAGTACTAACTCCTGCATGCTCATCAACCTCATCATTCTTGCCCATATTCAGAAAATCATGGGGTACTTTAGCCAAGCAGTCTTGATTTGGTATCCCTAAGGTAAGCTTACTATGAACTCTAAAATCCTGCTAATAGCTTCATTAGAAAGCTTTTGAGTTGCAAAAAAGATCTGCCCAACTTTGTCCTTTCCCACCCAAATTTGTCCTTCCAGGTTATCAAGTCTCTCAAAGTTGTCATTTGGGAGCATATGTTTTGGGAACCCAGGGGACAGGGATAGGAACACAATTTATATTTGCAAATTAAGATACCCAAATGGTGGGTAGTGTAGGTATCCCTAAATCAGACAAGAAGTGATGGATTAGACTGTGATAAGGCAATTTGTATTGCTTTGTTCTCCTGGGCCCCTCGTATACAATTCTGTCAAGACCAACCCTATTAAATTCAAAACAACCTTTTGTTCCCAACTTTAAAAGCATCATAGCCATTTATGTGAAAGATTCGAACAGTGGGTAAGAGGGTTAAGATTGTGTATCAGGATTTTAAAAAACACTTCGTATTTTGGAAACAAATAGAGGCACGCAGATTATCAGACTTATCAGCCTAATTCTTCCAATCGCATAAAATCCTCCAACACAACTTTTAATTTCCTCAATGAATTTATAGTGTATAGTAAACGACACAAATAGGGTTTCATTTTCCTCTAACAAAAAGTAGTAATTAAAAGGATTAACCGAGTGTCTATCTCGTGAAAAAGCAGGGACGGAGCCCAATGAGGTCCAGTGGAGGCACAGGCTTGCACTGAACTTTTGGGCCCAAACCAATGGCCCAATATTTTTTTATAACTATCAGAAAGTCTACTCAACAGTAGAGACCCAAACTGAAATATATGGGCAAACATAACCCACAACCAAGCCCAGCTACTTTATAGATGCATACAAATCAACCCTATATGAAATACCATGTACGGTGAAGTGAAGTCTCAGTTAAAGCATAGAACATAACTGATGCTTATAAAATCACAAATATAAGTATCGATCCAAATTCAATAAAAACACATCATTTTGCAAAATTTATGCAAATTCTAAGGGTGGGGGAAGAAAGAGAAATCCAGGCATGTGTGCATATATTAACACATTTTCAACAAAATCTAATGAAAAGATAATTGCAGGAATTTTGAAGTTCACAGAGCTT
>CAIGRN010010741.1:0-14423 GCA_903798345.1 Fraxinus anomala | reverse complement strand
CCCCCCCCCCCCCGGGCCCCCTCACTCATGACTCAACAAACCCACATTATTCCACTACCAAAAACACACGCATGCATTCATGAGTAGAATCTCAACACACCAATAAGGTTGTAGTTTTAGTGCATATAATCGTAGTCATACAAGAACAACATAGGTTTTATCAAAATGGGTTGTTTGTTTTCTCAGCTCGCCGCCAAATTTGCNACTCAACAAACCCACATTATTCCACTACCAAAAACACACGCATGCATTCATGAGTAGAATCTCAACACACCAATAAGGTTGTAGTTTTAGTGCATATAATCGTAGTCATACAAGAACAACATAGGTTTTATCAAAATGGGTTGTTTGTTTTCTCAGCTCGCCGCCAAATTTGCCTTCTTGCCGCCGGATCCGGCAACGTACCAGGTCAAGAAAACGGACGACGGCAAACTGGTGGCTGTCTCAACCCAATCTTCTATGCTAGTAGCAGTTGAGGACGCTTCATTTGACGTGCTATCGATTAATACTAGGAGAGGAAACAAGATTATTGCATTTTTTTTAAGAAATCCATATGCAAGGCTCACAGTTTTGTACTCACATGGCAACGCTGCCGATCTGGGACAGCTTTATGATCTCTTTGTTCAGCTCAAAGCTAATCTTAGAGTAAACCTCATTGGGTCCGTTCTTCTTCTTCTTCTTCTTCTTCTTCTTTTTTTCCCTTATTTTCAAACAGAATAAAAAACAAATCTTTATGAGAATCAACTCATTTTTTAAAAATAATTTTCCCTCTTTTCTTTGTTATTTGCACAAATACAAATCTCGTGTCTTTTTGTTTCATTTCTTGTTCTGCCTTTTCAATTCTTCTGTGAATATATATAATTTTTTTAAAACCTGAAGACATGTTGAAAATTACGCGTTACATTTTTTTTTCTTTTCTCATAGTTTTTGTTTATGATTTGACAATTGTTTTTTGATCGGGTTCAATAGATTTCACATTTATTTCGTTGAATATATGTTTCTTTCGTTACATGCATACACAATCACGAACTTTAACACACACACACACACACACACACACACATCTTTCTGGTTGGTAAAGGCTACTTTATTATTTTATTTTTTTTGGGAGGGCATAGGGGTTCTCAATTTTTTATAAGCTTGAAATTTTATAGTATATATTAGTGATTTTTCTCTTTGGTAGTTTGTTCAATGGATAATGAGTTTTTAATATAAAATAAGTACTTGCCTTATTTTCTTCTTGTCATGAGTCCTTTTCCAACCTTTCATGTTTTCTTTTAAAAATTTTCTTGTCCTTTTTACCCAAAAGCGATTGATTTTAATGGTGAATCACCCAAATATGAACTGCAAAAGTTAAAAAGACTTTTAGTGGTAAGTCAGTGACATTAACCAAGCTGCTTTTTTCAGGAGTTCGTGCTTTTAGACAGTGAAATTTTAACTTATGCTTTCACATTTGCTCTTGATTTGATCTGTGTTTCCATGTGCATTTTATTTTCTGTCAGATACAGTTGTTCTTGAACTTGTGTCTGGAGAGCTTTCTGTGGTCCATTTGCATCTTTTCCAGAATTTTTGTCTCGCATAATAATTGGGTATTATCACTTCATGGAAAATTAATTTTCATTGTGAGATCGATATTGGTTGCTGCGCGCATTTGTAGTCGAGCTTGTGAGCTACTGAGGGTTGCATTTCTTTTAGTGTGTGAAAAGACTGAAGAGTGTAATCTTACGGGTTTGTGCACTCATTTATAGTTTAAACCTTTGCACGCTTAATTCAATAAAGATATGAATTATGTGTATATTTCGTTACTTAATTATTAGGTCATATTTATTCCATCTTAATTCAATTATGTAGGTATGATTATTCTGGGTATGGGGCCTCTAGTGGCAAGGTAAACTTCAATTTTGTCAGCATTCTTTCGATAATGTCTCTGTTTTTTCTCTTTGTTATTCAAAGTGCACTTTAGAAAGCCTGTGTTTCCTTGTTTTATGTAAATTTGTAGGATCGAGTGCAAAGCACAAGTTTAACATTCATAAATTGCAAAAGTGTGAAAAAGTTGGTCAATTCTTTCGAAAGGCTGTCAACCTTAGTTGGGTGAAGATATTAAGATGACCTGAAAAAAATTTCTTCCAATGGATGACTTTGATAGATTGAGTTATCAAATGAATTCCCCTTTTTGCTCGTCAATTGATTTTTGATATTTTATATCTGAAAAATAAGCATTCCAATTTAATATATTGTCTGGTTTTATCTTGAGCTTACATTAGCGCTGAAAGTTCCTGGCACATATTCATCTGCTCATGTCTCGAACTGTGTATTTTGAAACGATACAGCCCAGTGAATTTGATACGTACACGGACATAGAGGCAGTATATGAGTGTCTTCAGAACGAATATGGAATTAGCCAAGAAGATTTAATTCTATATGGGCAGTCTGTTGGAAGCGGCCCAACATTGCACTTAGCAACTCAACTGCCAAGGTTGAGAGGTGTAGTTCTGCACAGTGCCATTCTTTCTGGCATTCGCGTTCTCTGTCAAGTGAAGTACACACTTTGTTGTGATATTTACAAGGTCAGTATGCATCTTGATTCCCATTTAAAGTAGGAAATGACTATCTTGGCCAGTTGTTCTCGTATTGGGGATCCTCAAGCAAAAAATATGCCTAATATAGAATTAGGGATTTCCAGCTTAAGAATGTTCTAGAAATTAACATAAAATGAAGGAAAATTAGGTGGCCATAATGTAGCTTCACCTCTAAGGCGAGTTCTGTATCTGTGTTGGAATCATAGACTCTGCACAAAAGTGACGCCTTGATTTAAAATACGACTTCTCAGTTCTTAAGGTTTATAGCTCTCATTTCGCCCCTAGGAATGTTAAAATGTTTGGTCATTGTTAGTTATTATGTATCCACCTTGATGAGAAAATTGCTACTGGTTCAAAAGAAAGATCACGTATAAACAACTCATAGGAGACCAGTCTTACTGGTGGCCTAACAGAGGTTTTTGTGCATAAAGGGCTTCCAGTCATGTGCATGCCCTTAAAAGAGATGATTAAATTAGATGAAATGATGAACTGTATTTATCATGTTAGTCTGGCCTTCGTGTAATACATGACATACTTTCTAATAGTAAAACTAATCATGTTCAATTAGCATAGTGTACCAATTTTGGAAGATGACAAATAAGAGTCAGTGTATCATATTGTGCTCCAAAGTAATGTGATGCAATATGTTCAGAAATATCATTGACAACCTCACTGACCAAGAATACAAGAGAAGGACTAGTTTACTGACCTTTAAGAGATCAAATATAGTATCGTTTGCTGTAAACTAGAAACAATATTTATATTCGCAGACGTGAAAGCTCTATCAATAGAAGCAGTCTAGCCTATTTTTTTTTGTAGAGGAACGATTCCCTCGTCTGAGAACCGCCATTCATGTACTATTCCTCCCCTCCTTGAATTGGTCAAAGCCAAAAATATGATGTGTGTGTGTGTGTGTATACATATATGTTGTTTCTAGTTTATTATATATGTAATGAAGTTGTAGAATTTTCTCACAACAATCTTTCCCTACACATCATTACTCCAAATGATATATTATTCCTATATAGATGATTAGTGCATAACAACACACTGCATACTTATAGATGTAGGCTAGCAAAGAGCACTGACATAGCTAGAAACTGAAGCTTATGTAATGGTGCAAATTTAATGTCAATGAAGAATTTGGTGTCACGCACACGGTATGTTCTGAAAATTTAGGATGAGTTATTTTATTTTGGCAGGAAATTAGCGCTTGAAAAACAAGTGTTCTGCATTATGTTTCTGTCTATGAGCGACGCCAAGATAATTTTCATCCAATTTGAGATTGAAATTATAATTGGCATTTAAATCTAATTTAATATGCTCAATTATTTACGGTATTTACTATCACTTAAAGCTAGTAACTATCCAGCGTCAATGTGCAGAATGTAAACAAAATTCAGAAGGTGAAATGTCCGGTGCTCGTCATACATGTAAGTTCTCCTGGAAACTCTAGACATTTGGATTTAAAAATTTCCTACAATTCTTTTGTAGAAGAAACTTCAGATATATAATAGATGTGCCTAGACATTTGGAAGTTAATATTTTCCTACAATTTTTTTGTATTGTCTTTTTGTAGAAAAAAACTTAAGATGGATGTGTGCATTTTGACTTTGTCAATAAAAGAATTGATAGCATGCTATACTCTCTTCCCTTTAAAATAAATGATTATTGTCTCATCAGTATTCAAGATTTTCAACTTTGATTAAATATTTTAATATATTGATCCTAATTATAAGTTTCAAGCCAATGAAAACGTTGTTGAGTAAAATCCTGGACAAGCTTTTCTTTTTTCATTCCTTGTTAGGAGATTTTATGTAGTTTTCTTTTCTTTGTGTGGGGCATATTATGGTAAGTTTTTATTGGACAAATTATGATTGGTATTCATGGAAAAGAAGATGTTAGGTATTCTGTGAAACAGTGATGGTAGATATTTTGAAATTCCCATCTTTGGTTATTTTAAACCTATAATTTGGGAAGTAGTATGAGGAAGGATAAAAAGTGGTAGTAAATTTTACTACTTAGAAGGTTTAATTAAAGTTAATAAAAGTAAATTAAAACATAAAAAGCATTACTCTGAGAAGCAGTAAAAAATACTCTTTTTTTATGAGGAAAATTAAAGTTTTAACTATAGAATACTAATTCATGATTAATAAATAATAGAAACAATTAAATTTAATACTTGCAGGGTTCCAGCATAGTAGCTGGAGAAGCAGAAACTTGATAGAAATCTAAAAATAAGAAATATGCTTGGTACTCCAGAGTTTCCTCCTTATAATGCGAGCAGAATAGTAGAACTTCCATTTTATTTCTTCATCATAATATCATAGGAGATTCCTGACTTCACTGCTTTCTTCACTTGAACTGGTATGCACATATAGAACTAAGTAAACCCTTTTGTCCATACATGAGATATCACATGCACTATGAGTAAAAATCTGGTGGCCTTTAAGCCTTTACTTGCCACGATTTGGGAACTCGTAAGTCTTCATTTTCATATGCAATTTTCCTTTCACGAAAAATAGATTCTTTCTTGTCATTTAATGGCAATCTCTTTAAGTTTTATTTTAGATTGATCAATTTCTCTGAATTAGGAATATTATTCCATTATTTCCAAGAAGTCCTCCATTCAGAGGAGTATAATTCTCATCATCGCTATCTCTTAACAAATCATCTTCTTCTAAAAACTTTTCCTTCCCTTTCTGTTTTGTCTAATTGAGGTCTCGTCGGACTTTACCAATTTCATTGATGCGTCCTGATAGGACTCAATTCACTTCATGGACACAACTTCGTCCTCAAAAAATTCTTTCATTAGTTTGAGAATTTTTTGGTTTAGCTCCGGTGGGGATAAACATGGATTATCTTTATAGCCTTTTTGATGACTCAAGTTGGTCTTCCACGAAGTTTGTTTATTCCTCAAAAAATATGATTGGTTTACTATCCTTAAAAAAATTTTTTTAGACCTTACAAGATTCTAAATTTTTTTAGATAGTTTCTGGATTATCAGTCTTGTGCTACCATCTATAATGGAAGGCTCTACAAAGACCTAAAACCATTCGGACTCTTGTCCACTTTAAATATCCATGTCCATATCCACGAAAGGTTGAACTCTGAATAGAAAGTCATAAGGACTTTGGTGTGAAAGCTGGCCTTCTAGTTTTCTTTAAGAATGGATGGATAAGTTTGAAAAATTCGCATAATGAATTAAAATTATTGGGGAAAGCCTTCTCTTTCGGTCCATAATTTATGAACCACTCAAAGAACCAATTTTAGTCTTGGTCATGGTCAAGTGATTTTTTGAACATGAAAAATCAAGTGTGCTTCTTAAGATGATTCTGATGAAGGAAGGCTTGTTCCATGCCTCGATACAATTTCAATAATTATATGGCAAGTAGTGCTTCATTTCATTTGTTATTTTAATAACAACGGTCCGACCAACATTAGGATTTAATCCCCATTCTTTAAGACTAATCACTCTTTGGAAAAAGGCTTTATTAAATCCAATTTACTTTGTGTTCTTGTCGTTATGAACCAATACTAGGAGCTTGTCTAAGTTAAGATCTCCTCAAAGAACTGTCTAATTTTGTTGTTTGACGCGTAGAAATATTCTGAATAATATAAATAGGTGCTCCCAATATCAAAAAGGTCAGATCTAAACTTAAATCTTCATCTTTGAGTAGCAATACTGCTTCGATCAATTCATTTCCATTGGTTTCTTGATTATTACTCTTTCCCTCAATCAGTTTTCCTCTGAAGATTTTATTGCTACTCAATGATGAAGTCTTAAATTTAGATATGTCCTCGTCCTGTGAGTTGGACGGATCTTACCAACTAAAATTAGAAAATAATTATATCTGTTGAAGTACCTAAAGGTATTGTTATTTTTCAAATTCTAAGGGGAGGACATCTAATAATAGACATAGTTTGTTTGTTATAAGATTAATCTTGTTATATTTGTCTTGACATTCTCTGTAATCATAATTATTATGCTAAATTAATGTATCTTTTCAAGATTAATCTGTACGTTTATTCCGCGCATTACAAGTTACAGTCTCATCTTTATCTGGCAAATATTTTGAAACAATACAAAAGTTGGTATGTGGCTTTGTATTGTCTCCATAGTATAGGAATATGAATTGAATAAATTCCATGCAGAATACTACTTGTACTAGGATTGTCATGGAAATCGAAAGCCACTCATTCCGTACGCTTATAAATAGGCCCCCGCCCCTTTAGTATTTTCTCTTTCCCTGTTTGTGAGATAGAATATCTCGGGGTGAGATAGGGATGGATCCTTCATAGGCTTGTCTAGTATACATTGCGAGGAATTTCGGTTTGAGTTATTTTTACTCTTGTATAACCTTTACTTTTTATATTTCTGGGTGAAGAGATACTGTATTATTGGGACAATTTTTCACATAGTGAATAAATCTGTCTTTTATAGCCCATAGTTTTTCTCTGGTTCTAGGGATTTCTACATAAATGCCTGTTTTCTTCTTCTTATTATTCTATATAGCTATTTCTATGTTCTCATCTTTCTCAAAGGAGCATCATGAGGTTGAATCAGGATATAGGCTCAGAATCCCATCAAAAAGTACTGTTAGAGACATCAATATCTCGACTAACTTGTTTTCTTCTCATACCCATCAAGCAACTTAAGAAACTATAGTAATTCTATCGTCTCAACATTTCAACTTAGATCACTTGCTTACTACTGTCATGGTAATTTGATTTTTCTTTATCCAATGCACTACTTCCTGGTTTCTCTTGCACACTCAGGTAGAATTATATTAGCGAAAAAGTTTTAAGGAGTACGCTTTTATTTACCAAAATTTGTATCTATTCGTTTCTCCGTCTATATTATATTTGAGAGACCAACCGTGACAGACACAATTCTGTTGTCTGCATACAAGTTTCAGTTGCAGGTAATTTTTTTTTTTTAAAAAATGAGTCAATAGACTTTACTTGATGTCAGATGCTCTCTATTTAATGTGACTTTTCATTTTTAGCTACAATTTTTTTTATCTCATCTCACCTTTCAGCTTTGCTGCTCTTCGTAAAAATATCAGAAGTTTGCTAAGCATTTGTGTAGAAGTCATCTCAAAAACCAGTAAGGCAATTAAACAAGTTTATTTATTTGGTTGAACACTTCAAGATTATCTGTCTTGTATCTTTAAATTTTGTTGAAAGTATATCCCTTCATGTGATATATTGTTCCACACTTCCACTATGTTATATTAGGAATATTTTGCACAACTCTTTGGTGGATGTCTCTTGACATTCTTTTACTGGCATTGATGTAAAATTTAACTAGTATTTGTGTGTTTTATACAGGGTACCGACGATGATGTGGTGAATTGGTTACATGAATGGATTATGGAGATTGGCTAGGGAACCGTATGAGCCCTTGTGGATTAAGGGAGGCGGGCACTGCAATTTGGAGCTTTACCCGGATTACATCCGCCATCTTTGCAGGTTTGTCCAAGAAATGGAGAACATTACTACTGAAACTCGACTCAGAAAGATCCGTCAGACTCTCCCTCTGCAAAAAAAGTCGAAGATATCTTACAATAAGTGCAGTAACATTAAACTCAAACGACCAAAATACCCAGAATGTTATTATCCAAGTTGCACAAAGTGCTGCCGGTGGCCCAACTGTCTAAAATGCGCTGAATGTCGTCTAAATTGCCCGTCACGTTTCAAGCCTAGCTGCATGAGATGTTCGTGTCAGTGCAACTTATGCTCGTGTAGGTGTACAATAGGCTCGTGCTTGTGCTCGGCGAAATGTTCGTGCTGGTGATATTTGGTGGTGGGAATACATAGTGAGTCGTATTTAAGGAGTGGAAAGCTAGTTTCTTTGTACAGATTGCTCAAACTTATTAATAGCCCTTCCAACTGTGCAGTAGTCTTTCAAGGAATTTAAAACCCATAAAGTGCAAATTGTTGGGCACTTCTAACATGAGACGGCGACAAGATTTGTACTTTTAATGGTGTCTACTCTTCCTACTTCCCTCCTTGTGAGGCGTACCTGGAACAGGGTAACGGGCTTCCCTTCATATTTTCTAACAGCAGAAAGTACCTTGTGTCCACGTCAGTAATTTCATACTGTTGGCTCTATTTACACAACTAATCACGAGTTGACGCGGATATTGTTCTTGTTAAGGTACATTGGGGGTGCTCCTTTTAGTTTCTTCTGGCCATGGTTTGGTATCAATGTCAGGGCCTGCACCGTCAAGTCACTCAAAAGTCCGTTCTGATCCAACTTCCTTTATACCTCTTAAAACTCTAATATTTTGCTCTAAAGGCTAAAAATTAGGGATGACAACGAGGTGGGACGGGATTGAGACAACCTTCTCCACCCCTTGCCCTGTCACGCCACGCTAAACAATTTCTCGCCCAGTTACCTGTTTAAGGCGGGGGGCAGGGCAGGGTTCTTACCCCATTTATTACCCCATTTAATTTTATTTTTTTAAAAGTTTTTTATAATTTATTTTTATTGCCTCATTCATTAGATTTAGACAAATAATTTTAGTTGTCATTTTTTTTATTAGAATTAATGAAATTTTGTGAAATTTTTCATTTAAAATATTGTATTCTAAAAAATAAATAAATAAAATTAAATGGGGTGGGGGTGGGGCGCTCGTTACCCATCCTCGCCCCGAAGTAAAAATTTCCACCCCGAATACTCGATTAATCGTGAGTATCGGATTTTTTTGTCATTCATACTAAAAACCTTTTTATTATGTTGTGTATGCTATTACAATTAACATGCCTTGTTTTTACTACGTAAGACTATAGTTTGTACTATATCATGGGTATCTAGAGTCATGCCCTATAGAAACAGAAGCAGAATCACTACCATTTTTTTTATCGATAAATATAAAATTTTATAGATCAAAACTCATACAAGTGCTCCGCACATACTCGAGCAACACAAAATGAAAAGATGTACAAATAATAGGATCTAAAGACCCAATATTAAAGACTCAAAATGAATCAAAACATGCAAAAAGAACATAATTTTGTATACGTGTGTTCTAATTCGTCTTACTATGCTATCAACCTGTGGTCTAAAATCTTCCTATTATGTGCCGTACATGTGTGATAAACGGTACTTGATAGCGCAAATCTTTTAGCTTTAGTTTTTCAAGATGTCACACAAGCCTTTTTTTAACCCACTTAAGTGCATTGGTTAATGTAGACATTGACCTTCTAATTCCAAGCCAATTCCGAATATGCCTCCATATGGAAGAACTGAACGGGCAAAGGAAGAACAGGTGTTTGGTTAGATTCTGCTGTAGCTCCACATAAAACACAGTTACGGTCAATATTTAAGTGTTGCAATTTGTCCTTTGTGAGGAGCTTCGAGTGAACACCTAACCAAAGAACAATGGATTGTTTCAGGGTGATACACGACTTCCAAACATCTGTTACCCAGTTTTTGACAGTCCTTCTTGGTCGAAAATAATCATAAGCTTTTGAAATTTGTAGGCTGCCCTCTTGGTACCAGTTTGCTAATAGTTGGGTTGCTCCATAGATGGACCCTTCCTGTTGTACTTATTGGTGAGTAATGCACAACAACCTTGAGTAAAGGAAAGTCATATTTTTGTGGTGATTTCTCCCAAATAGATATTCCTCCCAAGTATACATGATTGACCCAACGTACCCATAACATGTCCTTTTTTTCATGTATATTCCATAATATTTGCTGACCAATGTTGAATTCTGTCTTCCCTAATCCGTTCATAGTTCTCATGACTTGGTTCATTTTGGACCTGAACCATCATTGGGTTTCATAAGTGCTTAGAGAATTGTAGCATCGAGCAATTCTCATTGAAGCAGCTCCACTTCACACTTACATATGTGACCTCCTATTAAGGATATTCTGTCATACTCCACTTGACTTAATCAAGATATAGAAATCATTAAAAGAATATCTTAACCTTTAATCATTCTGCAGAAAGAACTTCAATATCATAGGAACGAGTTAGAAAATAATTTCCTAAGTGCTTCATTGAATCCTCGTAATTTAGTTGTCCCTTTGAACTAAGATCTTGGGATCTCCAGTCAGCAAGGTAGGGTTACCATTATAAAGACCTTACATAGTAGGCTTTAATCTCATTCCTTTCGATAGGCAACATATTTGATCTCTAGGCAAACCTTTCATAAGTGGATCCGCAATGTTCTCTTTTAATTTCACATAATCTATGGAGATGATGCCATTAGAGATTAGTTACTTAATGGTATTATGTCTGCGACGTATATGTCTAGACTTACCATTATACATACTGCTTCGAGCCCTTCCAATAACCGATTGACTATCACAATATATACTTATTGTAGGTACTATTTGGGCGAACATGGAATATCTTCCATAAAATTACGAAGTTATTCTGCATCTTCTCCAACTTTATCCAAAGCAATGAACTCTGATTCTATTGTTGATCGAGCTATACACGTTTGCTTTACAGATTTCCATGATACAACAGCTCCACCAATGGTAGATGCATAACCACTTGTAGACTTAGAATCTTTAATGTCAGATATCTAATTTGCATCACAATATCGTTCCAATACCACAGGATATTTTGTAAAACGTAATCAATAGGTTAAGGTATACTTTATGTACCTAATAACCCTTGTTAAAGCTTTGCAATGATCATGGCTTGGATTACTTGTGAATCTACTAAGTTTATTTACAGCATATGCTATATCCATTCGAGTGCAGTTCGTAATATACGTTAGATTGTGTATAACCTTTTAATACTTTAGTTGTAACAGATATTCACCCGTATTTTTGACTAAGCGTAAAGTTGGGTCAATAGGGGTTTTCGCAGGACTTTTCTCAAGTATATTATACTTCTTCAGTACACTCTCAATGTAATGAGATTGAAAAAGTACGATTTCTTTCGGTGTTCTAGAAATCTGAATCCCTAGTATCACATTAGCAACACCAATAGCTTTCATATCAAAATGCTTCATTAACATTTTCTTGGTTTTTAGTAACACTTTGTAACTATTGCCCATTAATAACATGTCGTCTACATATAAACACACAATCACATAGGTATTTGGTGTATGTTTAATGTATACACATTTATCACTCTCGCTTATCATAAATCCGTTTGATAACATCGTTTTATCAAACTTCTGGTGCCATTGTTTAGGAGCTTGTTTCAATTGATATAAGGACTTAACAAGTTTACAAACTTTGTATTTGTGATTAGAAGAGACGAACCATTCAAGTTGTTCCATGTATATCTTCTCTTATAACTCACCATTCAAGAATGCCATTTTCACATGATGAATCTCAAGGTTGTGTAATGCTGCAATCGCAATTAACAACCATATCACAGTGATTCTAGTTACATGTGAGTAGGTATCAAAGAAGTCAAGTCCCTCCTTTTGCCTTATATCCTTTAACAACCAATCTAGCTTTATATTTATCAATGGATCCATCCGGTGTAAGTTTCTTCATAAAAATCCATTTACACCTTAAATGCTTATTTACGGGAGGTAATCAACAAACTCCCAAGTATGATTTTGCATTATGGGCCAAACGAAGTTGATATTTTTGACCTTTTGCTATGCATTAGTTCTTTCCTCATTTGAAATACCATTTGTAGTGTTATAAGTTCTTTTATTTAAACTTACATTTTCCTTATTTTTAAATGAAAAACATTCTTGAAAAATGATGCATTTCTCGATTCAATTATGATTCTCTCATGTATATCTTGAATTTCATATTAGTGTACAAGGAATCAATATGCACTACTATTATAAGCGTATCCAATAAATATGCAATCAGTTGTTTTGGGACCAATCTTTACTTGCTTAGGTTTAGAGATTTCAATTTTAGCCAAACACCCCCAACACTTTCAAATGTTGGTAAGAAGGAGAATGACCTTTCCATAATTCATATAGAGTTTCTTCCATTTTCTTGAGGGGTATTTTAATAAGAATACTATTTGCCGTTAAAATAGCTTTTCCCCACAAGTTTTGAGGCAACCCCGAACGCAACAACATGGTGTTCATCATTTTCTTAAGAATTCAATTTTTTTTGTGTTCAACAATACCATTAGATTGAGGAGAGTATGGTACAGTTGTTTGATGAATAATTTCATGTTCAGAACAGAATTCTTCAAACAGTGCCCGTATTCACCTCCTCTATCACTACGGATATTCTTTATTCATTTACCAAATTGAATTTCAACTTTCGCCTTATAATGCTTAAATGCATTCAATACCTCATCTTTACTTCTTATAGTATATGACCAAGTAGTATTCGTTGACCCATAGCGGTTCCAGTAGAAAACACATGGGTAAGACTCAAACATCTCAAGCTAGATTCATCAATTTTTTTATTGATAAGAGCATTGCCAGCCATCGGATATCTGCATCATATTGGTGACTTCGACGGTAGGGATAGGGATGTCAAGCTGGTGTTATTATAGAAGAATTGGTTCCCCATCCTTGAGCTTAGGAAGATATAATGTTCGTGGCTAGACCATTTTTAGTTATATCATATACGATACGTCTATAAATTTTATATACTAGAGAGAATATAAAAAAAATAGTGAGAATCAAATGACTTGTGTGAAATTTATCGAGAACCAAAGTATTAAATTTATAGGTAAGAATTAAGGCTACATCACTTGAAAAAAAAAAAAAAAAAAAAACTCAGCTTCAGAGACAGAAATTTCCGTCACTGAAGCCCTGATTTCCGTTGCTATTAGGGTTTAGCGACAGAAAACTCCGTCAGTAAATCTGACGCTAAAAACCTCGCAAATAATTTACCTACGAGTAGAGAAAATCTATCTCTAATTATCAACAAATTAGCAACAAAATTTTTGTCAGTGATTACAAACAGATTGAATCTGTGACGAATTTGTGACAAATTTATCCATTGCCATTTCCCAATGGATTGAACCCGTCGCTAACCAACAATAAACTTCCGTTGCTACTTCCGTCGCTAATCGAAATTATTAATTTTAAAGAAAATATATAATTATATTAATATTTTTTCTTGGGGACTAAATATATTAAGTTAAGTCTCAAAATAAATAAATAAATAAATGATGCTAACATTCAAATTTTAATGTAAAAACTAACTAACAATGTACATAAAATTGCAAATGTTATCCTTTAATTCCTTAATTTTTAAAATTCAAACCAACATAAAATAAAACTAAATTACAAGAATAGTTAGTCCAACTATTGGATACACTATCTTCCACAAGTGGAATAACCTTCACAAGGACGAAGGGGGAAGAAAAAAAAAAGACATATACATATATATATATATATATATATATATATATATATATATATATACACACACACTCACACACAACACTCTTCCTTGATTGTCTATTTCAACAAAATCTCCTTAAAAATCTTGTTTGATAAAAGTTCGGTAAGATGAAAATGCCAAAAGAAGGAAAAGTATTAACAGTAAATACAACCTCAATAAAACCTTGTTAGGAAAATGTGAGCAAAATCTAAATGACCTTAACATGATTCAATGATTTACAAAGCATATATATCAAATGCGGAATGAAACGAAACCGAAAAATAAACGTACCTCCCGCCATTGCTTCTCACACACACTTAAGGGTTAATAGAAGGATTTATTTTCGGATTTATGTGCTTCTAGACCTTACTCAACCTCAATTAGATGGCATATTTTTTATTGTAGGAGATTGGAAGGCTTAGGGATCCAACCGGTTGAAAAACTGAATAATATATATATTAATACATATATTATTTTTCACAACGAACATTACGCAACCCACGACAAGGTTGAAGATACCAAGAAAGCCCAAAAAATAATCCCGATTTTGA
>CAIGRN010010740.1:0-11991 GCA_903798345.1 Fraxinus anomala | reverse complement strand
TTTTTAATCATACATTCACACAATAAAATATTCTACACGTATATCAAATTTTTTTTTTTTTTTTTTTACTTTTTAACCATACATTTTTCTAAAAATCACTATTCAAAACTCTCTTTTTTTCCCAACCAAAATGGTTGTCAAATAGGCTTTTAAAGGTCTCAAACAAGCCGAGAAATGATGATTATTTAATATTTTTTATTAATTTTCTGAAAAAATAGACTTAGTTGAGTCATGGGTTTGTGTGGAAAGTTAAACACCGTCAAAATATGGTTCGGCCCGATTCAAAAGCTTGCTGTGTGATATATGTGGTGAAATCAAAATTATGAGATTTTTTTGGGTTATGTGGTGGTATCAAGGGGATTAGCCCCAATCTCGTAGGTGGACCTATTTTATTGTTCTCGCACTTGTGTGTATACATATAGGTAATAGAAAAATAAGAATGAAAGCACACAAATTTACGTGGAACCCAAGATGGAAAAAATTACGAATGGAGAAAGTGAAATTTACTATATCTAAGATGATTACAAGATATGAGCATTTCGATAGCTATATATATACACACACACACACGTATATTTGTGTGCTTTCATTCTTATTTTTCTATTACCTATTTTCCCTTTTATGTAACAAACTCGGTATGACAAATATCTTTAGATGGTTGGGCCAAAAATCTCCATACATTTTCCACTCTTGTCGCTTACAACAAATTTCCAAACAAAACAAAAAGTTATCAAAAAATGGGGTATGAATGTCAAAGGGTAACCCACAGAATTTACATAAACCACTTGACATAAAACAATTATTGTATATTCTAATTTATTGTGCAAACTGTCGGTACACTGTCTCATTGTCAAATCAAATTCATGAGAAATTTTGAAAAAAAATATATATTTGGAAAATTTATTATTGACCAAATAAAATAATGATAATAATTGTCAACAAGAAGACCACTCTAATTGCACTAAAGGGCCTAAACTATTTTCTTTATTCATACAAAAGTGGGTTGTACCTTCTCTGTCGGAGTAAGACTTAAGAATATTATCCCATTAGACGGTCTAGAAACTGACACGTGTCTAGTTGGTTAAACTTGTGGTCTGAAAGTGTCGGTGGGATGTTGTTTTGCTTCGAAGGGAGAGAAAAAGGTACAGACAGTAACTGACGTGGATAGGGAAGCTGTTGGGGACATTAACTGACACGTGGAGGTAGAAATATATGACGTAAGCATCACTGCTTTGTTTGGTTGGACACGCGCTGTCTATAATTTATTGCTATTTTTGTGTCTTTGTTTGTGTATTAAATGTAGAAGAATTAATGCCTAAAAAAAATTGAATTGTCAGAAAAAAATTGTGCACTTGATTGATCTACACTCATATGCACGTGAAATCTTCCTAAGATCCGTGTAAATAAAAAATCAAGTATCAACACTCAGGTAAGGAAATCTTTCAACATTAAAATTAGGGAAATTTTTCCCACTTCATTACCAATGTTATACAAATTAGCTTGATCTTCAACTCACGAAAAAGATAAGTTCAAGAGTCAAAGACTCATATAGGAATCGAAGTGGAAATGGTAAATAAAAACAAAATTTAGGATGGTAAATTGATCGATTTTGGATTTGAGCTATCTGATTTGAAGGTTACATGAACAAGTTCTATTTTTTTTATCGAATAATTGAACCAATTCTTTATTTTTCGATTGAACTAGCTCGTGCAATCCCATTTTGAAAAAAAAAAATGCCCATTACTCCTAAAATTATTGAGTCTCGACTAAATTTTTACAAAATCCTCACGAGTTCAACTATGAAAGCAAGTAAATTAATTATCATCACTTCATAATAACAAATATTTTATGTATCTCTCATATGTCCAACTCGAATAAAATGTTATATCCAACTCGAATAAAATGTTATGTAACTCGTGTGTAGATTTTACTCGCCAACTTACATCCACTGACATGTTTACAAAAACTTACTAAAAGTCAAATAATTTTTAGAAGCTTATATGTGTTTTCAAAAAGAAATAGGTGGGAGAACGACTTTTCTTTCTTTTAAGTGTGTTGTCATAGGGAACAATGTAAATAATAATATAAAAAATAATGTATGTGTAGCATGATTGTAATTTTCAATGCACGTGTTTTGTAGAACTCACATATAATCATTCATTTCTATTTTATTTATAAATACTAATGAAGTCCCTGTTTGGTAGAAATTAAAATTTTAATTTTAATTTAAATTAAAATCAACTACTAATTTTAATCATACATTTTATGAAATTAACAACTTTTTAACCATATATTTTATCAATCTTATCAAAAATTATTAAAAATTTGATTTTAATTCCCACTAAACAAGGGCGAAATCTATGATTACCTTGGCATCAAGGAATTGAAAGCAATATAGTTTTCATGAGAGCATTGCGAGAATGACCACATGACTCACATACGTTAAGTTCCTATTTGAGCCATATTTTTATAAGAAAATATATTTTAGAATAGTAATTTATTGAAGAATGTGTGATTTAAAAAATAAGGAAAAATTTTGAATTTACGTGTAATATTATTTTATAAAAAAATGTGTGGTTGAAAATAAATTTTAAAAAAAATGAGTTTTTGAAAAAATGGAAACAAACACGAAAAATCTATTTTGTTGAAAATCTTGAGTTAAAGTCTATAAATTCGAACCGTTTTGCAATTAACAAAAACTCATGTATAAAATAATACATATAAGAATTGAATTTGCTGTCTATCTAGAATCTTTTATTCTGTTAGCTTGGTTTTGAGTTTAAACAATATTGTATACAGCTGTTAAGATAAGACACTTTATTTTTTAATAAAATAGTGGGACCCGGACAACAACACTTCGCTTTATTTAAACCGAAACAATAAATGCATGTCAACAATATTTCATTTTTCCATTCTTGCCCTCGAATAACCAATCACAAATTACAACATTGCCCTTGAGTACTTCTTTCCCTCAACACAAAAAAACGTGTTAAAGAAATCTTAGGGTTCTTTTGGAATAATGAAAATTTGCATTCAAGAAAAGGTGAAGTGTACTTATTGTAAGCAAATTGAAAAGACTGCAAATAAATTATTATTTTTTGATTTAATTTCTCGAGTTTCACAAATAAATAAAAATAAAAATAATTTAGGAAGTAGAAAAGTTGACCAACCTACTCTTCAAATTTAACAAACAGTACTAAAAGTAAATGATTAGATTCAGGTTACGACTTACGAATAGTAATTAGTAAAGGCTGCTGGATATGTGACAAAGGCATGTGAGCCGGCTTCGCGCACTGGCTATTTCCTTTCCAGTTTTCCACTGTAAAAAAAAAAAACATTTTCACTGTCCATTGCTTGCATCTATAATTAACAACACAATGATTAGCCGCACTCAAATTCCCAAAACACCCTCACCTAATGTTCCTAAAATTTCCATTGAATTTTGTTACATGTACAAAAAAAAAAAAAAAGTACAATATGACATGAAAAAAATTTAAATGAAAATTTTGATTTTATTTTAAATTAATAAACGATAAAATATTATATGGCATTATATAATTCATTATATTTTTGAAATATTTAAGAAAATGAGGTCCCACTGGCATGTAATGTGCCCTCAGCATATGCCGTACTTAGATATTTAACTCTTGTGCTTTTTTGTTATTAACAGAAAAGCACAAAAAATAAAATTGTGACTTGCGTGGAGTGTTAGGTTGAAAATGCTTTCCTAATAAACTCTATAAGGGGGTGTGCTAAAGTTTAAAGTATATACTAGAAGTGTGTGTGTATGTGTGTGTGTGTGTGTATATATATATATTTATTTATTTATTTTTCTCACTTTATTAAAACTTTTTAAATATATATTTGAGTATGTTGTATGTCTAGGTAGTTTAGTTGATAAATATGTGAAGAGAATGCTAAAATTATAAAAGTGTCACACTAATTTTAAATTAATGCGAGGAAAAAGAGATTATTGAAAAACAAAGAGAGATAATGTCGAATTAGAACGAAAGAGATGCTAAATGGTAAGAACTAAGAGAAGATTGTTAACAATAACAAGGAATATGAAGCTGTTTAAAAACGAAAGGTATGTAGAGGTGACAAGGCTCGGCCCTAATACATACGAGCTCAGCTCGTGCTCGTGATCGTCACGAGCCGAGCTCATGGTTTGTTTATAAGAGCTGAGCTCGGCCTAGCCAGATCCGTGAGCTCGTGGCTCGTTGGCCAAACCGAGTTTCGGCTCGCGAGTTCGTTCATCTTCCATTTTTTTATTGAAGATAAATCCTTTAAAAAAAAAAGATAAAACCCTGTGGCTAGCTAGTGGGCGAGCTCGTCGGCTCTCCCACGAGCCGCTAGGCTCATGCTCGGGCTCGTCATATGACGAGCCCGAGCGCCCACAAGCCGACAAATCGTTCGATTTGTTTGTCACCAATAAAGGTACGAGAAAAGTCGCTGCTTAACGAGATATATATTCCTAGTTTGTTATATTAACGAAAAATATCTGAATCCTCTTATTTGTCAAAATAATTTTTTATTATTTTGAAACATTTGCGTGTTTGGCGAATGTTTAAAAGCTGTGAATAAATGGTCAACTATTATTTTTTTTTTACGAATTTAATGAAATTCACAAATACTATTTATGTATTCATCATTCATTTCTACCAGTTTATATAAATTAACTAGTCTATACATACTTCCCAAACAAGCTTTAATCAACTAAAAACATGTAAAAATTAAAAAGTAAAATTATTTAAAAATAAATTTCACTTCTTCCTCCAAATGTAATCGTGTTCAGTAATTTTCAACACAAGCTATGGCGGTAGTGTTTGGTAGTTTCTTAATTACACAAAACAACCCAATCATTAGCCATAATTTAAATATTAAGAATTTATATATCTTTGTATTCTGAGCTCGAGTTTCAGTTCTATACTGTTCGCTCTCCATACAATTTTTTTTTTTCCTACCTGCCATATTTTTCCCCCTCTCTCCCCATCCAATCCCCACCCCTGTTCTCTCTCCCCTCCTTCATCGAGTCTTCTCCTTTTCTCCACATTCAACAGCCAAGGACAGAGAGAACAAAAATAATTTCCATGTTGATTTATTTGTTTTTTCATTTTTCTTCTGCATAAGCCTTAATTTTCTTGGCTAATTTCTTCCAGGCTAATTGGAAGTTTCAGGATTTGCAGATTTCGAACTACAATTGAGTTTTTCTACATTTCGGGCCTTTTTTAAGAGATCTGAACCTCAAACTCTCCGGCAGATCACTGGCCGGCACCCTTTCCGACGAAGTATATAGAGGTTCAGATTCTTTGTGAGTTTGTAACAGCTGGGATTTTTCTGGATTTTTGTTGAGATGGGATTCTGTATGATTCTACAGTAGGTCAATTCATAGTCAATGCTTTAATCTGAGTTCAAATCGCCTCAAATTCAACTGTCGGCAGCAATTCAGTTGGGTGTTAGTACAGGATATTCAAAATGATGAGAATGAAGACTCAAACTAATGGGGTTCCACGTATGAACGGTGGCTCCGCCGCCGCTGCCAGCAATCCGAATGAATGGGAGATGAGGCCCGGTGGAATGCTGGTCCAAAAACGCACTGACGAAGACCAAAACCACGCTCCACCTCCCACTATTCGTGTCCGCGTGAAATACGGGTCAAATTACCACGATATCTACATCAGCTCTCAGGCTACATTTGGTAAGTCTCAATAACAAATGCCACCTATCAATACAAATATCTGTTAGAAGACAAGATTTAAGCAAATACATATGCCACAGTGTTCGAAAAGCTCAAGTTTTTAAACAAGATGGTTCGGCATGCCACAAATGGTGCCCATGTCGTACCTTAAAAATGAATTCTGTCCACATATGAGGTATTAGTTCAAGAAAAGGTCAAAATGAGTATGTATCCTTAAGTTTTTGGACGATGCCGTTCAACAATACACAATTGTCGCAGGGAAGAAATATTTTCCCTCCAAATATTTTCGGTTTTTAATTTATGGTAATTGATGTTTTATTTTGGTTTTTGGCAATCTAGGGGAGTTGAAGAAGATGTTAACAGGGCCTACAGGGTTGCATCACCAAGATCAGAAGCTATTTTACAAGGATAAAGAGAGGGATTCTAAAGTTTTTCTTGACACTGTAGGAGTGAAGGATAAATCTAAGATTGTGTTAGTAGAGGATCCAATTAGCCAAGAGAAGAGGTACATCGAGATGAAGAAAAATGCTAAAATGGAAAGGGCTGCAAAATCAATATCTGAAATCGGCTTGGAGGTTGACAAGCTTGCTGCAAAGGTAAACATACTACCAAACTAAAGTCTTTTTTTGTAATATAGAGTCTGGCTACATGATATTGAATTAATATCATTCTCATTAATCCCACTTATTGGGATACATTCTCATTTCCTAGTATGCCATTGAATAAATAAGCAAAGTTATAACTAAAGGCTGGATAGAATGATGATTATATGCAGTGAACTGATGTATTGTTGAAACTGTGTAGATTTCGGAGCTTGAATCCATAATTTCTAAAGGTAGAAAAGTGGCTGAGAAGGATTTACTAAATCTCATTGAGTTATTGATGAATCAACTGCTTAAACTGGATGGGATCGTAGTTGATGGTGATGTCAAGTTACAGAGGAAAATACAGGTATAAAAAACTTTGATTTTATGTTATGGCTAAAATAATGCAGTTCTTGAAATTGGGATTATATCATTTGAGGGTTCATGTAACTGTCTTGAATTTGTGATATATTTTGAAGGTGAAAAGAGTGCAAAAGTATGTTGAGACTCTAGATGTTTTGAAGATTAAAAACGCAAAGCCAACAAACAATGAATACCACGAACCTGTACATTCGCCTACATCTGTCCAACCACTACAGCAGCCGAAGTATTCAAATGGGCACGTGCACCGATATTCAAATGGGAGCATGTCATCACCTGTGCAACAGCAACAAGCTCCACATTCATTTATAGATTCACCAAAACAACAGCAGAATCAACAATCCAGGCACTCATCCTCCGGAGATGTTGTCATAACTACACAGTGGGAAATTTTTGAATCTACACCAGCAACCATTCCAGTTGCCCCTTCAACATCCATGACCACATCAAGTACAATCAAGCCATCACAACCTAGTTCTTATTGGGATTTGCTGAGTTAGGTAATAGACCAAAGTATTTGTGTTAGTGTGAATGTGCATTTTGGATTTGTTTCGAGCTGATCTATTCTCCATTATTTTCTGTATTAAAAGTTCTGTAAGCATCCCCTCCATATGTCATTCGCTTCAGAAATAAATGGGGCTACATTAATAGAGTTCAATATTATCTTCATGTCTATATGACGTTCTCGTCTTCAGCTATCCCATTGAACGGATTCCCAACTGTAAAATTTGCTTTCTTATGTAGACTTCCACTTGGAATCAGGTTTTTCAATGATAAAGAACTGCATTTTTGCTCCAATTTGTTAGATCTATATTCCCAGTCTCCCCATTGGATCTGTTCCCGAAACAACGGGAGTATCCTAAAAAAGGAATTTACTAAAATCTTAATCATCTTCTATATTCTTTATTCAATAAAGCAGGATTGACCTGCTTTTGTGTTCTTCGAAAAAAAAGCAGATGTTGGGGCATATGATTAGTTTTTGTACTTTGCTGCCTACTGGGGATAAAGAAGAATAAAGAAAACATGAATGAGGATGATTTCAGTTGGGGTTGGCCAAAAGTTCTCGGAACTGAACCAATCCATCTTGGTTCTTTAATGTCGATAATCAGACAGTTCAATGTTGGAAAAAATTCAAAATAAAATGAATTGTGAATGAAGAATCGTAACAAGAAGCTTTTGATATCAAATTTAAATTCTCTAATTAATTTTGTATTGAATTGAATTGATGATTACAAAGCCTTGATGGCTATTGTAATGTATTGCTCTAATGGTTATTGCAATATTTTGGTTTGATACAAAATTAATAAGAATTGAAACCTCCCTCATTTTAGTCAAGAAGGTGTTCTCCTCCTTATTCCTTAAAAAAAAAAAAAAAACATTGAGAGCTCTCTCATCTCTCTAATTTTCTGCCTCCTCCTTTTGTTTTCAAGAGTTTTGTAACTTTTGTTCTTTGTAGCTTAAATAATTATTTTCTAGTTCAGTGACAAAATTGTGAGCATTCTTAATTCGTCTAAAGTAGTGACAATGTGTGAATCAGTTATTTTCAACCATTGTGTCCTATAGGACATATGCCATCCTCTTGTACCACAATAGGGCGAATTTAATTTAAAGAAACTATATGTAATACAAACCCGGTTCTTTTTTATACTGTTATTACATTAACAACCATATTTCCTCTCTTTTACTGATAGTCTGTTTACTGTAACGTTTCTTTCTTTTATTTTATAATGCTAGCAATACTCCTAATCTCCATTTGTATTTTCCTAACATTCAGTTCCTTCGTGTTCTCGGTTCCCTACCTGAGAACTGAAATTTCATGACAGCTCCATTTTTTCTTGTTCATTTATTTCTATAATTTAACCACCCAAATGATGGACAGATATGAGAGTGGGAGCAGAAAATGATGAAAGTGGATTAGTCAAACCATTAAAAACAGGGTTTATTCTTGGATCTGATAAACTCTGCTGCACTTTTACCATATATGGAAACCTGCAACCTTTATATATCTTGATTTTCTCTTCAGAGCTAAGAAATTACTGCAATTGGAAATTAATTCGCCACATGAGGTAGTTAAAGTTCAGCAATGGACGTGGATTCTGCTAGAGATGTCAATCAAGTCGAGCGGTTCGTCGGTTCAGTGAGCACGAGCCTCGTAGGCCAGCTCGCCTCAGCTCGTTTTTATATGAGCAGCTCGTGGGGTCGTCCAAAATCGGGAGTTTTTTTTTAGGCTTATCTTCTTATAACAACGAAAAAATTAAAATTGGGCGAGCCGACGAGCTAAAGCTCAGCTCGGCTCAGCTCACGAGCTTGCCGCTCGTGGGCCGAGCCGAGCTCGTCCGTTGACAAACGAGCCGAGCGGCTATTTGGCTCATTGACAAACGAGCCACGAGCACGGGCTCGGCCCTTTGCCACCTATTGATCATTTAGCTCTAGAGAAGAGAGAGGAAAGGGAAGATAAGAATTTGGGGAAGAAATTTAGGAAGACTTTCAGTTTTACTGAATATTTTAAATTAATGTCTATATTATTCAGAAATGGAAAGTTGTTAATATGACAAATTAAATAATCTTCTAACTTAAAAATAATTCGTGTAAGAGAGAAATCTTTTAGAAGGTCCCTTTTCTACGGTTGGGATGAAAAAGTAACATATTCTATCGAAATGCCTCTTTCAGATGCAATGAAGTAAAAAATGTCGAGTATACCATTATTAAAAGGCTATTTGACCAGCTCAATCCTCTACTCTCGAATTGACGTGAACCCTATGCATATATATTTTACGATCTTCTTCTATTCCTCTTGTTCTCTTTTTTTCATTGACAAATATAAATACGCAAAAGAGGCACATATGAATCTAGAAGAAAAGTGAATAAATTAATTTAGTTTTGTCCTTGGAATGCAATAAATTGTTTCTGTGGTCCAATTGAAGAGTGATTCCAACATTTATGATGTGTAACTGTTTCTGTCTCGAATTTAATTCTCTACTTTGCTCCAAAATAATGGGTGAGATGTTAATTTCTTCTCTAAATCCTAACTGGGACTGGGATTTTAGCGATTGATACTTCCGTGGATGGCTTGTATTATTAGAGTTCTAACAAGATTTTCATAGTATGGAGCCAAATGTAAATAATCCTCAAAATCTCAAGGGTTTGTAATTGTCATTTGCCTTTTCCAGTGTGATAAATTAATTCTTCTAATGCTATTTTACTCTCGAGTCTCAACTTCTGAACTATGCCTCCACTGGAATGTACTTGTGGTCCATTGGAATGTGTCTCATTGTTAATAACTTATAAATCGTTTAGAAATTAGCCCAGCAGAGGCTAATATAACAGATTACACCATAAAGGATAACAACGAAGACAACATAAGCTATGAGCGAATGATAGGGCTCAAGGAGCCTGCATTTGATTTCGTTGTTCAGCAATAGCCAATAATTCAGTCCATACAACAATAACTAGTCAAATACATACTAGCATAATTCAAGAGATGCACAGAATAGCAATTAATACACATATAATCAAGGTCGATAACACTGATAAATGCCCACAATTAGCTATTACACTTGTAATGAATAAGTAGAAACCAAGTTATTTAATCAACATAAGAGAAAAACATCACAAACTGAAGCACAAAAGAAGTAGCCTGCCCAAGTCCCCAAAAGTTGCGTTATTATGGAATTCTTTTTTGTACAAATGGCACTTCGAGCTTTGAACGAGCACCAAGAAGTTCACGATATATCTATCCAGTATTGGCTTTGGATCATGTCTTCTTAGGCCTATTGTGGATGAACAATTTCACTGCAGCATTTATCACTTAATAAGTTTATAGTAAAGTCTGTCAAGTTCAATACTGCTCCATATTAGAATTATCACATTGGAAGGAAAAGATAACAATAGAATACTAATAATTACACCAGCAAACTACTTTTTCTAGTGAAATAACATTATCACCACTATGTTTGTTATCCTGCAACTTCAAGAAATAACACTAAATAATGAAGTGTTCTATTAACCTTGAAGATTTTGCACAAAAGAATGGGTGTAAAACGAAAGCAGCAACCTAATTCATGTTAGTTTGAAACCTTGTGATTATCCCCACTTCTGTTGTACAACGTAATGGATATTCCTAATCCAAGACCCCTAGACACACACACACAATACGAAGACTAGCTAGCCAATGTGTTGGGTTTGTGACCCAAATTTTAACTAGAGTTGCATGGTTTGGTGTATTGGGTTTTGAAAATGTCAAAATAGGGTTCAAGGAGAAAAATAGGATTTGATGACGCCAGCTTCACGTCCCCCTACCGCTCGAGTGGTACGACGAAATTTTCTGCCGAATAACGCTTTCCTGGCACTCGCCTAGCGCAAAAAGCCTAGTGCTCGAGCACTGCCACCGTTCGAGATTTTCCTTGTTTTGTTATTCCATAAATTTTTTAACACAATTTCCTTCTTTAGAGCTATTATTAGGGTTTAACATGTACTCCTATAAATAGTAGATTTTTTTTTACAAGTTAATTCATAATTGAAAGTTAGAATTGTATATGAATACAATATTGTTGTAATTTCTCTCCCATTATTAGTGAATTGTGTAGGATCAAGAGTTATTGAACAAGTACAAATGGGTCGGATTTTGGAGAGGTTGTGAAAGAGTGTCAAGGTTTCAATTTCGCAGGGAGTCAGGGACTCGCGAAATTTCACCAGAGATTGAAGATCTCTTCTAGATTAGTTGGGCTCTGGAATATTTGGGTCTATTAAATGGACTGGGTAATGCTAGAGATTTTCATGGGCTTCTGGTCCGTAAACTTTTGGGCTAAGAGCATGTTTAGCTAAACTTAAAGTTGCTATAAATTGACCTTTTTACCTAACATATCTTTCTAAAAGCTTTCTTTTTCCTTTTAGTTTAAAAACGTCTTCACTTCCCTTCTAAAGAAGTATTTTTCTAAGGTTAACCAAACATTCACACAATAATCCAAATTTTATCGCAGGAACATCTTTGATCTCTCGTGCGCCCCAAAATCCAATTCAATTGTTGTCTCATATATTAAGCGAATTCAACTCACTAACAGCTCTATTGTTGTCTTGTATGTCTATATTTTATTTTCTTGATACCATCGATAGGGAAAAAAAAAAATCTTCTATACGTGCAGTGAGCGTAGCTGAAACGATAATGAATTACTACAATAATTGCAGAATTTTCGTTGGAAATGTTTATGGGCTGTATCTCAGCCCATTTTCTAAACGGGCACAATGAAGACCAGGCAGGTAGAGGCCCAAAAACAACATAGCATGTCAAAGAGCAAATCATAAGTAAACATTGGATGAAAAATAAAATAA
>CAIGRN010010720.1:0-13176 GCA_903798345.1 Fraxinus anomala | reverse complement strand
AATTCTTTCCGCATATACAAGCCTCAACCATCCTTGCACCTAATAAACTCCTAAAAGAATCAAGTATCCGACCTCCAGTTGAGAATGCAAACTCAGAAGCGACTGTAGAAATTTGAATTCTGAAGAGTAAGGTTTTTGATAGATTATGTTAGTCTTGAGATTATTAAATATAAATTAGGATTATTTGGTAATAATAATATATATGTAATAGAAAATTATAAAATAAAAATACACACAAATGACAAAACTATTGAATTTTACATATTTGGAAGTATTTTCAAAAAAATTCATTTTTTTTATTTTTTTATTTTATATATTTTTTCGCCGGTCCGATTTGATTTTAAATCGCAATTAAAATTCTCAAACCTAAAGAAAACCGTTTTTGACCGATTTGGTTTGGTTCAAAACCATTTCGTTGATGGGTCCACGTGGCACCAAACCGACGATTTCTAAAATGCGATTTTGGTTCGATTTTTCGATTTGACGGTTTTTGCTTACAACCCTAGCATCAATTATTGCCAAACTCTAATGATCTTCACTTTCATTAACCACTTGTTCTTGTCCATGGCCTGTGAGTTTCTGTTTCTTCTCAGCTTCTTCACACCAATTGATTCTTGCAACAAACACCAGCAACAAAATCAAGCAAGAAATCACTCCTGCCAAGTACCCAATCAATAATCCCTGCAACCCAAGATGGATTTTGAACTCTAAAATTAATCCTAAAGGCAAAGCCAGCAAGTAGAACCCGCAGAGATTGGCTTACATTGCCAACCACGGTCGAGTTGTTCCGCGCATTATGCCTCCACAAACTGCTAAGGGAAAGTTAAACCACTTCTACTATGGCCATTAGCAGCATTGTCTTCTTTACAGTTTTTATGATCGCGTTGTCATGACTAAATAGTCGCCCCCAGCATGGAGTGGACTAGTCCAAAGCCTTCACAGATTACCATTTTTTCTCATATCATGTAGAGTGAGGAAATAGTGGCCTATAGCTAGTGACCCAGCTCAATTTTCACAATGATCTTTAATCAGAATTTATTTTTTAAAAAAGGGTAAAAAAAAATGTAAAAACTAACAAAATCTCATATATGCCTTCATTTCAAAAAAGAAAAAATAGTGGAAGAAATAAGAAAAGGGAGAAAAACTCTTACCGACGAAACTGACTTGAACACTATTCACCTCCACCATCTCCATCATTTTCTACACATTTTATCAAGGTTAATTTCTATTTTAATGGTTTAAATTTCGTTATTTTACGAATGGGTATTTATGTTCTTTGATTTTTACATTCAATCTCGATAAATCTATGAATTTAAGCTTTTAATACATAGCTTGAGGTATATATATGTTGATAGAATGGGCTAAATTGATATCTTTGCGAATTTTTTGGGGGCGGAGATCGCCGGAAATGGCAAGTTCCGTCTCGAAAAATGAAGAAGCGGCCATACAGCCTGGCCACCTATTTAACTGAACGGGTATTATTGGGAAGTAAGAAATCGCAAGTGTTTGTTTTCGTTTTGTAACAGAAATGATATTATTGGATTTTTAATTTCAATAAATGTCTTTGACCTTAGCTCATTTTTGCACTTGTGTCTCCAATTTTTCCATTATTCTCTTAATTCTAACATTTTTTTAATTTCTACATCGTATCCCTAATGATGGTTTAGGTACAAAATTTTTGTTAGAAGGGTGTTAAAAAAAACTTATTTATCTTTTATATAAGCAAACTAAATAGCATATACAAAAATCTGACAAAATATTTGTCCCTCATTTTAATATACTTTAACAAAACTATTTGTATAACAATCATCATCAGAAAAAAGACGTACTAATTAATTGAAAGTTAATGGTAAAATAGCGAATAAAAATAATGAATACATAAGTGAAAAATGAGCGAAAATTAGAGATCATCATTGCAGTTAAAGTGTACCGTGGTTATAAAAAAATGTGGTGCAAATAATTATCCGTAATAAAATTGTCTAAGAATTAGAAATGCTGAAAGGTTATATGTTAAATGTGTAATATTGAATAGGACTTGAATCTGGGTATGGATTGGGTTGGTTTGGTTTTGAGTCCAACCCGACTTGAATCTGGGTATGGATTTGGTTGGATTGGTTTTGAGTCCAACCCAACCCAATATGTTCGATTTGACAATAATTCAAATCGAAACCAGCACATTCACAGTTGAAACTCAACCTAACATAACCCAATTTGGGGTTGGTTTGGGTTGGATTGATCGGTTTGGACTTGATTCCAATTCAAGTTGGATCCAGTTATTTTTTTTGTTGGACAATTTTTTTATGGGTCCAATGGTTGGGACATTTCTCGTTGAATTTGAACAATTTTCTTTAAAGTTTGAAACCATTTCAATTTGGATCAATTTCAATTACATTAAAAATGGTGATTTGAAAGGCCTTAAGTAAATTGAAGTTGGATCAATGATCCGAGGCACAAGCAACAATGGGAGATAGAAGAGATGACATGTAGATTAGAAATTTGATTATTAGATTTTAGGTTTTAGGTTTTTATATACTAATTTTTTTTAATATTTTTTAATTTATTGAGTTTGATTGGGTTTAATGGATAACTCGAAACCCGATCTAAAATTTAATTTCCTAACACAAACCAAACTCAATTGAATTAAAAAACCAAACCAACCCGGTTGATTTGGTTGGATTGATCGGTTTAACTGGTTTGGATTAATTTTTGCCCAACCCTATATTTGATACTATAATTCACAAAACAAAATTATTCATTCAAATTATAATTATTCAATTTGTTGGATATACAAAGTTTGGAAGTATAAAGACAACTAATAATTTTTTTTTTTACTTCAAATTAGTGACGTGGCTTATATTTTATTCTTTTTATTAATAAAAGAAAAGAAAAACTATAATTTCAATTTTTGGACTAAAAATGAATAATATAGACAAATATCTCATACACATTATTTCTTCAATGCTATCTAACCTCTAGCCCCAATTAAGATTTTATTTAAGAAAACATCAAACATATTTGAAGAATAAAAAGAATCACATGTCCCATCGAGACAAATTTTTTAATCTGCTCTCCTCTTGCCTAGAAGGCAAATATTGACCTCCGTGGAAATGATGATTCACTTGGATAACATATAAAATAAAATATTTTAGAGTAATCCTAACAAAAAAAAAAAGTATATATATATATATATATATATATTTCTTAAATAAAACCTTCCTAGGATTACTATGAAACCAAAAAAAAAAAGAATAAGATTTTATCTCTTCAATTTAAGATTTTATTTGAGAAAAAACTATAATTCAGAGTTTTCTCAAAACCCTAGCCCCAATTAGCCTTTTGGTATACCCTAGATTCTTATGTGTTCACCTTTAAAGGGTCTTAAAATAATCTTAGGGAAAGACGAGATTGGCTGTTATTTTACTTTAGCCCACATCTTCATTTGAAATCATTAGAGATGTCCGATCGGACCACTCGACTCAATCTCCAATACATTGAATCTCAATTTAGTCCACTCTAGACCAATTGGGATTTATTTATTAATCTTAGCTCGTACCATCCAATAAAGAGTTGGGCTTATCATCTTGGGTCAAGTGATATTACGGAAGGTTAATGCTATCCAATAAAAATATCATTCTATTATCACAGTAACAAATCAAACTCTGATTGACAATCAATATTTCAGATTCACGCAAATTGATCGTTATGTCCTCATAATATATTATTTTACCATTCGAGTCTCATTTTCATAAGGCAGTTAATTGTGCTCAAATTCCAAATATAATTCAACGATCACATTGTTGAATTACCGAGTTCAGATTCGATTGCCTACTAAAGAAATACATGAAATGATGATCATCTCACAATTTGATTAACGAACTCCATCTTGCAAATAGATGTTTGTCAATTATTTTATTTTGATTCCCAAAGTATTGAGGTATTGATCTTACAAGTTATATGTCACTTATGGGTACCTCTAAGAATTTTAACAAATAGTCAAAGTTCATTATCCGCTCGAACTGAGGTGACTCGTTCAATAATCAAGTGAAGTATTATTTCAAGAACACAAATAAATATTCACATGATCCCGTCTAATGTAAGTATAATGTAAAGGCATCATTGTTCTTACAATGAGTTTAGACAACCCCAAGTACGAATAAGATCCTATCAAAATAAAAGCGTTCGACTTTATTTATCAATCACGAAAACTTTTGATCATATTATAAATTGGGTTTTATACTTAACCACTTATGTATACAATTTATAACTACTCTTAAGATTATAAAACCTTAATAATTATTTACTCAAACATGCAAAATGCTATAATTGAATTTTACTATTAATCATAACATCTCGCTTATTACAAAAAAGTACTCTTACCGGCATAAACTAACAATCACTTCTATGGTCAAGATAAGCTGGCCACCTAATTAGGAAGTAGATAACATTTTTGACATATACTAATGAATAAATAAGATATGAAAATATAATAAATTACATTATTTTTATTTAATCGATAATCTTAACCTATTGAAATCAAATTTCCTATTAAATAAAAGCATCCAAATGCATTGTGTCCTCTCTCTTCATACCTAAAGTTGATAAGTTAATTGTATATATGAGGATTACTACTAGAATATTTAAAAAATCTAATAATAAGTTAAAATCCTTGGCTCGAAGTTGTACTTGAAATTACCCTCTCATCAATATTAACTCAAAACAAAGAAAAGGAACAAAAAGAAAGAAAAAAAATCTAGATCAAGCAATTCAAGAAACAATTGTAGGATCAAGAATGCTCAAAAAATGTTTTAAAATTGTCATTTTTGTAATATTGCTTTTTATTTTTGAATAATATACTTCATCAATTTCACATTTATAAACTTAATATCAACATGACATTAATTGAAGTATTGTAGATACAGATACTGATATAAATAAACATCTTAATAAAATTGATTTTCAATCCAAATATTTTAAATGGAGGAGAGGAAGGATCATCCATGGAGAAAAAGCAAAAGTTGAAACCAAAGAATGGATAATTGAATCTTAATGAGTACATGGGTCGTTTCAAGAAAAGGCTACAATGAGTATGGCGTTTATGAACAAGGTTTTGCTTTAGTTCATAGAATCTGATATAAATAAATTTGGACTCTCTCTCTCTCCCCCCCCTCTTTCTCTCTCTTCCCTTTGCAAAAAGATAACCTCAATTCCAAGAATCCGTAAATAACGCTATGAGGAAATTTTTTCCTCGTTGTCTTTACAGCCTTATAAGTCTTACACTTTGCCTCGAAAAGGAGCTTTCCTCACAACTGTGCACGTGTATACCAGTATCTACACCCCTAAAAATGGTGGGAATTATCTGCATATGGAGCAAACCCATACCTCTTTGTATCTCGTAAATTGTTTTCCCAAACTCACATTGAAACTGTCAATGATTTTAAATGAACCCCTTCTTCTATTTATGTGACTGATGAGGTAAAAACAATAATAGTAATAAGAGGTGTTCTTGTTTTTTCATAATGAATTGAGATTAAGAATTCATGAGCTCATCAAGAAACAAATTTTTACAATCTAGTTTAATCAAATTGCAATCATTAATATCAATATTTGATAATCATCAAACTGGAAAGAAAAAGCCTAACTGGAAAGATAGAGAAGAAATTAATTAACTCATAGTAATTAAAAAAAAAAACCCCAAAACACACCAAACGCAACTGCAACTGCCTAATAGTTTTTAGATAGAAAACCTTGATGAGTTGAAATGAAACAAGTTGAATTCAAGAGAGTTACCCTTCTGTGAGTTTGATTGAATTGGCTAAAATGGGGGTCGGCCGCCAGCCCAATAGGCCTCATTAGGCATCTGAATTGAGTTGAGTAGATTTGGTGGCATCCCTTGAAATAAAGAAGGATCAGACATCAGTTGTTGTTGCTGCTGCTGCTGCCCTACAACGCCACCTGGGGGAGATCCAAGTGAACCCCCTTGCACTGGATTGATGGGATTCTCTTCATCTTCAAGTGGAAGCCTTTCATATGCTGCGTTGCTGAATGAGGCTGCCATGACTATAACTGGCCCCGATGCCAAAAGTGCGCCCACAACGCTACCTCCCACCACCTGGCCTTGTCCACCCGCTAAATATATAGTCAACCCGGTGGCTTCAGGCGGAGCAGGCGGTGGAAGAAAAGATCCGGCTAGGGACAAGATCTCGAATCTTCCTTGTAGTGTCGCGACCGCGCCAGGAGCTGCCGGTTGCCTTAGGGTTACGTTAGTCACATTACCACTTCCACTCATGATACACACACCTCTTTGGCGCCTCCTGGCAAAGTTTGCAACACTCTCCATGATATCGCATCCATCTGAAATTTCCATGACATGGGTTCGTAGCGCATTAGCGCTATCACGTGTGATGATGATTGGTGGCTTCGGCTTGTTCTTGGATCCAGATGGTCTACCTCTAGGCCTTCTTGTCATCTCTCCTCCCATTCCCATGGCCCCGCCCTCTTCGCTCTCACCAGAGTTCATGTTGTTTTCATTCCTGCCTTCATCGCGATTTCGCATCTGTCCCATGTTTAGGCCACTGGTTTCACTCTGCTCATCTTCAGAATTATGGCCCTGATGATGAAATTGCTGCTGCAAATTGAAATTCCTTGTGTGGAAAGGAGGAGGAAGTGAATGACCATGTGCTGATGCTGTTACTGGATCCATACTTTCCCCTCAAAGTCTAGCTCTATTACTTGCTTATATTATTACACCAAAAGATGAACTTTTACAGAGAGGCCAAGAAATTGAAGTACGATAAAGGGTGTAACGATTCAAAAATATTGATTAGTGGACTTTAGTCTTCCCTGTGTCTCTCTTTTTTCTTACTTTCTTGGTATTTTTTTGCCTTGTTTAATGGATCAAGGCACTCATAGTCTTCGCCATAAAGAGAAAAAGAAGTGGATTTTTGGGTGTCACCCACCAGATTTCTCCATCTCACCACTTTCCCAAAACACTACGGCGTTTTACTAAGACTTTCTAAGGAGTTTTCCAGAGGGTTTTCAGAGTTCTTAGATTTGAGTTATTGGATTAGCTAGCTAGGGTTTGGTTTTGGTAAAGACGGTGGACCTCTCTCTCTCTCACACACACACACACACTGATATGTATGTATATTCTATCTATCTATCTATCTACCTCAGCAAAATGGTATTATTGGTTTTATATTCATGTAAATCCAAGGCTTTTCTCCAAATTCAACTTCTCTTTGTCTGCATCTTTCACAAGGTCTCAATCAACGAAGGGTTTTGTTTTGTCTAACATAAGACACATAATAGTTTTGAACTTTGCATTAATTGGTTAAGGTTTTTTATTTGTGTAATAAGATCTTGACTTGACCATAATATTGTTCACCAAGAATATATATTATGTTGCATTAAGGTATGAGTTATTTTCACTCTTAAATGATTCTTGGTTTGCTTGTTTATGAATGAAATCGAAATATATAAAAGGATAATGAAAATGTAAGATTAAGAATTACTCATTTTCATAAGTTTGATGTTTAAAAATTTCAAACGAACGGTATTCTAAAGTTCAAACAAACCGATTGATATATTTTCTCAAATAATCTACTACCTTTTATGGGCTTTGTAGAGAATGCTAAGAATAAATCCACAATTCTTAAATCATGTGAAAACAATAACTAATATAAGGGTTTTGAGTGCTCTATCTTATTAATAAAGAATGGCCTTTTAAAATGGAATTTCTGAACTCAATTTTAGAATGTTGAACTTCATTTAAAAGTTTAGATCGTTGAAAATAACACAAATCTATTGATCTAAATTTTGTCGTTGCTATGTTTCCTATCCTCGTGTACCCATATTCTCTTTTTTGTCGTTTGCACAATGGATAGGAGTTAAATGTGAATCAAATGCCTTTACTTGTTTTATATATATCGAACAACTTCATGTGATAATTTAGGTTTTTCAGATGAGACGTGAAGACGTGGTTCGTATTCCACTAGTACATTTGATGTCAAAACTCCAAATTCCTTTTGTTTTCGTATATTGCTTCCACGTTGTAATTAGGTAATTAAAGAGAAATGTCAATATGAAGAAGAGTAATAACAAACAAGAGAAATTTTCTTATTTCTGTTTATTTTTCGATACATTGAAATAAATTACACGTGCTAAATCTTGTAGTAGTAGTAGTAGTATAATATAAAAGATGAATTTCCTTTTAAAAATTGTGTATTTTTTGTGGTGAAAGATGCATAATACCAACCAAGATTTTGTGGCATATAAAAATTAGGTCCCCTAAGCATGAGATAGTTTTATGAGTATAAACTAAAAAACAATTTATCTAAAAAATTCACTAGCAATCTGAACTACACATTCAATCATCTAATATTAAAGTTTAAACTATTCATAACAAAAATAAAATTTAATTTAATTTATTTATATTTCATCATCAAATGCGTTCTCTTAGAAGGCCAAATTCATTCTTATCAAAAGCAACATTTCGAAAATCGGAAAATGTAAAACCAATTAAGCCCCTGTTTGGTACGGATTAAAATTAGATTTTTAGTAGATTTTGATAGAAATTTATGATATGTGTAATTGAAAAGTGGTGAGTCCCATGAATTTTATAATTAAAAATAATTGTTAACTTTGACTTGAATTAAAATTTTAATTTCCACCAAACAGGGGCTAAACCTATCTTCAATTTGCCCGTTCACTGAAGACCTCAATAGTTCACCTCAACTGTCGATTGACGGCTGTCACAATTAAATTGGGTTGTGATATAAGATGCAGAAACGTGTGTAAGCGAAGAAAGAGGGACCAAATTTTGAATTTTACCAAGACTCTATACCACCCCCACCCCCACCCCCCCACCTCACACATGCACCACCATCCTATTCCTATCTTCTTCTATTGAACAAGGATGGGCCCACGTGATACGTGTCATTACCCCCCATGTTTCTCGGGTCTATTCTTTGAACATTATCTTCTCGATCTACTTGTAATTTGTCCCTCGCTCCACCTGGGTATTGATGTACGATGCATCCCTCGTTCGTTTTCTCCAAGGATCATCTTTTACCCTATGATTTTCACTCCAAGCACGTTTCGTCTTAAGCCAACTCTCATGTTCCACTAAGATTTGGTTTCATCTTAAAAAGAGATTCTTATTAAGACAAGTAATTAATGATTTTATATTTAATATACACTTGAAGGTGCCCCGTAAGATGATGATAGTTCATATGAGATTTAGATCGATAAATTGCTCGCTTGTGCATTAAGCCCCTTATTAAATTATAATTCATTTTTCTCTTTCTTTTTTATCAATAACGATTTTTCAATAAAATAATATTATACGTAAATTCAAAAATCTTTTCTTCTTTTTTAATCACACATGTTTTAAAAAATTACTATTTCTCTTATTATAACTTGGAATAATGGGGTCAAACGGGGCTTAAGTTTCATTTTTAGAGGTCAGCCTTATTAGCCCATGTTTGGTTCAGTTAAAAAAGTTGATAACAATGTAAATCAAAATAAACAATTAATTTTAACTATATATTTTATGGGGCCCGTAACTTTTTAACCATATATTTGATCAATTTTTATCAAAATATATTAAAAATCTGATTTTTATCGAAATCAAACGGGGCTTTTAAAAAAAAAAATGTTTATATGTTTCTTTTAACATTGAATAATAAGAGTTGCAAGCATAAATGTGTACACACTCAAACCAACTATAGTACGAATCTTTCATGCATCTCATTTCTCAAAGAATATAATAAAATGGTAGCAATTGAAATGGAATATAAGGAGGGCTGCACGGTCTACTCCATATACGTATATACATACATAACATACATATATGAAGTTATAGGTTGTTGGGTGGTGGTGGAGGAGGAGGAGGAGGAGTGAGGGCAAAGGAAAAGACGCACGTGGGTGGCGCTGATACCCTGTAGGGAGGCAGAAACTACAGCACGAGCAGTGTGCCCCTCTTCTTCTCCGGGAGATTCACTGTTGGATTAGTTAGTGAATAATTAAACTAAGTACTTATCCAGTTGTTTTTTTTTGGATTCTCTCTTTTCTCTTTTATTTTTTATTTTGGTTACTGAAACCTATAATACATCTTTCCACAAAACCATGTAATAAAGATGCTCTTTGTCGGCTCTCTCTCTCTCTGTCTCTCTCCTTTTTCTCTCTGATACACAAGTTTGTGAGTTTTCTATGTCATTTGATATAGTTTAGAGACCTGCACTTCGTTGGTTGTCACATTGTGGAAAGGACAATTTGTCGTGCTTCAATCGACCCATTTTGTGTTAAGTTCGTTTTAGTTTTATATTAAAGAAATTTGTAAGTAATTTGAGGATCATTCATGCAAGGGAATGAGCATGAGTCGGCTTTCAAGATTAATCACTTTCATGATCAGTGTGAATGTTGATATTTTTCTTTTGTAGCATCGACAAGACACTAAAAACGGCGTCCATCCACATACAAAAGAACTATTACAAGGCACATAAAGTAAAAATTAGTACCAAATGCAGTATGAAACTTACGACACGATCAAAGATTGGAGCAAAAGAACTAGAATTTGCATGAGACATAGCACTCGAGAATCAACAAAAATAGTAAAACTTATGTATGAAGAGACGAAAGTCCTAAAGGATAATTACGAAGTTCAATCATCCTAAAGGATAAATTATTGCTTCATAAAATTAACTAGGATATGTCATTTTCAAAATTATTGATAGCTGGTGTTTGTTTATTCTCTCTCTTTTCCAAATGACTTGAGAGATTCCTTGCCAGAAGGAACATTCGTTGACCTTGATACGGTCATAGCTACAAACATAATAATTATGTTTTAAAATGTTTAAGAATTAAAATTTAGGTCATAGTTTATGTCCCTTTCCAGCTAGAAATTGGAAATTAATTTTGTTTTCATACATATACAGTATATAATTTTGTATTCATACATAACAATTTCCATTTATGCGGACGACTTATCAACGAAAGATCGCATAAACCATAGCAGTTTATTATAGATCCTATCGAAGTCTATGTTATTTATTATTTGATCTTAATAATGTGTATCATCTCTCGATATCAACATAGTTCATAATTCATTCAACTATTGGCCATGCAATAACAAACAATTAGTCATAAACTCATATTTGAAGTCAAAAAATTGAAAATTTGAGTTATAATTTCAAATGTGAGGTTTACATCATAGTCCTAGCTATTGAAACATGAAAGTTTAGTTATATATATTCTAAGCAAATAAGGGTTGAGCTCGACATCACCGAAATTAAGAATACAGAGAAAAAAACACAAAGCAGGAACAAATTTGGGGTAGTGATCGGTTTAGGGTTTGAAGATTTAGAATGTCAATAATTCTAAACGAACAGGTTCACATCGGCCCTGTTCGTGACATGGGGGCTGGTCGTGTAGCAGAACTCTTAGAATTTTTTGTAAGGTGGTTTGGGTCAACATAGCCCAACTCATTTGTAAAGTGGATTGGGTTCGCGTTCTGAAAAACAGAAAATTCATGGATCTTAAGCCCTTGTTTGGTGGCCTTTAATTTAACTTACTTTACTTTAATTTATTTATTATACTTATTTTTAACCATATATTCACACAATAAAATATTTTACACGTAATCTTAAAATTTTCCCCTATTTTTTAACCATACATTCTAAAAAAAAAAAATACTATTCAAAACATAATTTTTCAAATTAAAGGCCACCAAACAGGCTAATTATTTTCTCCTTGATAAATTTTTTTTTAATTTTTAAAAATAAAAAGAATATTAGAAAAATTATTGGCTCGCATATGCATGCTAGCTTGACATAGGATTAACCGGTCGAGCCATAAAATCTTGATATTGTTCCACTGACATTGGGTGTAAAATGATTAATCATGGTAGACTCGATATCGACAGTCAAATTTTGAACTTTTTGGATTGGCACTCACTTTGCACTCGAAGTTGGGTGCCTTCAGGGTTAGTGGTGGCAATGGATGTCACAGCTAGCCAAGTTCAATTTTTTCTATAGAAGCAACTCGTCGGCTCGTGAACCACTCGAGCTCTCTCTCTAAGGAAGCTTGTGGGCTAGCTCGCCCCAACTCACAAGCCAACTAGTGTGCACGTGCCATCAGATCATGGCTGCCTAAATTTAAAATTCAATTTCAATTTTTTTATTTTTTATTTTTCCGTATATAAATATGGTTTTGCAAATAGAAAATCATTCATGCGTGGACTATTTTAAGTAATTATCGATTTAGTTAAGCCTAGTTCATATTTCAAGAAAACAAAGTTTTACTACACTAAAGTTAAATAAGAAAACAATAAAAAAATGTACAAATTAGAAATTTGGATTTTTACTCATTATAAAAAGTAGAGTTCATGATTCATCTTAGGTATCTCGCTTAACTCCTATCATCGAGTTCCTACAACATTTGAACTTGTGGTTGTTTAATTCTTCTAATTTATTTGATTTACTTATCTCACCCTCAAACTAATCTTATTTAATTAAGTTAACTCACAATATCTCCCCGTGACTTTAAATTATCACTTAACCCTTGTTTCGCAACAATTATTTGAAAACTTTTTTTTTCTACATATTCATTTTCAATCACATATTCACATAATAAAATATTATACGCGTAAACTTAAAATTTTTCTCTACTTTTTAATAAAACATTCTTCTAAAAATCACTATTCAAATTAATGTTTTGGCCAAATAATAGTCATCAAACAAGGGCTTANGCGTAAACTTAAAATTTTTCTCTACTTTTTAATAAAACATTCTTCTAAAAATCACTATTCAAATTAATGTTTTGGCCAAATAATAGTCATCAAACAAGGGCTTAATGAAGCTCATTAAACCTAAAATACTTCAGGAAAAGACTGCAACTACAGCAAAAGTGCATCTCTATATTTTAAACAACTGTCAATTTTCACTACGTGATATAAACAAGTAACTCACCTCTCGACTCGTTACAGAGTAGTGAAAGTACTACTCTAAAGGCACTAAACTAACATACATATTATTTGGGTGACAATTAGATTAAACTCAAGAAAGGTGTTCAATTAACAGCTTTGCTACTTTGCATTATTCTGTTTCAAAGGGATTACAATAAATTAATGAAGATCGAGCATGTTCTTAACCAATTCCTTTGTAGTTCAAATACTCCGAT
>CAIGRN010010682.1:0-13260 GCA_903798345.1 Fraxinus anomala | reverse complement strand
TTTTGTTTATTAAATGAAATAACTTTCTCTATTTTTTTATTGGTGTTTTTTGATGTAGCACATCGATATGGCTATGGACTTGTTGCACAATCGAGCTCAAAGATATCCGAGATCATTCGACATTCCTGGCCAATTCTATTGAGCACTGAGTTCCTACGTACCATTACCATTGTGTATTAGTCGCTCCAACTTATGGGTAATGAGTACACGGTGCTCGAATTCTCGAGTGGGTCATAGAGATGTGGCTAAGTGTCGGGAAAAAATCATGGGTGTACGCATATGTACATTCTAGTGATTGCAAATCATCATTGCTTTGTCGTAGAGATCTTCTTTGCTAATTCTACTATTTATGTGTATGACTCCAATCATTCCTGCCTAACACAAGCTCAAATCGAGTTTCACCTGGAGCCGGTAACTGTGATCATTCCTTTGATGGCTAGACGAGTGGGGGTGATTGTGCATGACGACTAGCCATCGTGCGAGACATGAATACGATGAGACAACCGAAATTGTAAGTACTTATAATCTTTTAATTTGAAAACATAGTTTTTAACTACATAGTATAGAACTAACACATTATTATTTATTTGCAGGGGCTATTATGGCATGTTCACAATAAAATATATCGAATTTTTGAATATAGCTTATAAGGTTGATGGAATCAACCAATCATGGATACAAAATTGAAGAAATAAGTTAGCGTGCGATTTATAAGAATTCAATTGTAATTCATAAATATTGTATATATATATTTTTTTGAAATAATTGTAAATATGTAAAAAAAAGGTAAATATTGTATATTTTCTTGTTTATTTATTTGTGAAATAATTGTAAATATTGTAAAAAAAATGTAAATATTGTATATTTAATTGTTTCATTTTTTTGTGAAATAATTGTAAATATTGTAAAAATGTAAATATTGTATATTTAATTGTTTATTTATTTGTGAAATAATTATAAATATTGTAAAAAATGTAAACATGGTTCAATTATTAGCGATACCATTACACATCCGCCTAATTGTCATTTAGGGAAATTTTACTTGTACAAAATTGGCGAGTATGCCATGTTGCTTTGCACCTGTTGTACCTACATGGTTGAGGAAACTCTCCTGTATATGGTATTCTAGATGTACGTAAATGTCTAGGACTACGCGGTTCAACTTCGAGTGGCAACAAGCTATTAAGTGGAAGAATATGTTCAGGAACTTCCCACTCGGCTTCATTCGATAGAGGAAATATAGTCTCAGTATATATTGCTCTCCCATAATCAGTCATGTAATAAGGAGAGTAAAAGGTTCTTGTTGCAAAGCCTCTATACATTGCCATCGTGACTGCATGCTCACATATAAAACTCTCCAACTGAAATTGACTATAAGTGCAAGTGTTATCAGTCAAGTCTACCATGAATACCATAATACGTGCACATTTCACGGAGAAGTGTAACTCATCCTGTGGTTCCACTTTCAACTTTTTCACAACCTTTGTAGCCTTGAAAAGTTTATCCTCCTGAGTCGGGGCTAGCACGCTCGTGCAACTCTGTGATTTTGCATGTCAATCGTGAAACCACTGGTGCAACTTTTTATGAATGTTCTCAATCATTGCAAGAATTGATAACTCTCGATCCTTCTTGAATAAGGCATAGAGAGACTCTGCATTGTTTGACTCATCATGTTGTATTGACATCTTGAAAAATGTGATTGCGCCAAATGTTCAATTCCCATTTTTGTTACATATTCCTATGCCGGGAATGATTTATTTCCTATTTCCATTGTGAATTTATTGTACTTTTCAACACTATAAACTTCGGTCGATCTCCTGAATAATGAAACAAGCCTTTGCACCCTGACATTTAGTTTTCAGGTTGCCTTGTATATAGTACATGCAATACCCATGATGTGCATCAGAAAAAACTTTAGCGATACCATTTATTATAGATGGTCCCCGATCAGTTACAAAGGCAAGGTCCTCGACTTCTCGATTACTTCCCTCAACTTGTGAAGAACCAACGCATCGACAGATCATGCTCACTATCGACTATGCCTAATGCAAGAGGGTAAACTTGGATGTTAGCATCTTGACATGTAGCAATAATTAACTTGCATTCGTATCTATCTTTTAGAGTTGTACCATCGACTAAAATTAGGGGTCGCAATATCATTTCGAATTCCCCAAACGCATTGTACAAGAGCTATGAAGAAAAACTTAAACTAATTCTCGCTCTCTGTTTCAATAAAAAAATGGCGAGCTGGGATTAGTTGCACCCATGTTATGTCAATACCTGGCTAATTTAGCATAGCTCTCCTCGGCCAAACCCATTAAATCCTCTAAAGAGCATTCTTTGGCCTTCTAGTAACTCATGACCACTCCGTACTCTCGACGGTAATCGGTAATGGTGTCCAAAAGTTTGTAGATCGTCCGTGGGTCCTGATACTTGTGCATTATCCGTCGACTAATAAACCATGCTTGGGCTTTCTTGTAATCATTTCGACAAATTCCCACTTCCCAAATATGTTCCCATGTATAATTGCGAACTACAAATAACTCATTCTTTTCCATCTTCATCACTTGTAAACACCAATGGCAACTGTCATTGACGCAGATAATCGTCAACAATGATTTGTTTGATTTTTTCACTTTGAACTCAAAGTATTATTTCAGTGCAATTTGATGCGCGATTTTTTGCAAATCTTTATTTGTTTCAAATAGTTGCTCAATATACAAATCCTCATCATCGAGAACCACACGCAAAGAATTAGATGACGATCCACTCGATCCAACCATGCGCTCTCGCCCCACTCATGTCTCTGACTAGATAAAGCAATCAAATCTTCATTTATAAATTTACTATCATTCTTTTTGTGGTGAACTACCGACGAAATTCTGTGTATAATAAGGAGATCACGATGAGGGACAACTATCTCAAGAATAACCATATCATCCTCACGAGCTATCTCCACTGTGTCCAAAAAATCATTGTCATTGTGATCCCCTCCATCTAAATCTTTGTGTTCACCTTTGATGGCATTCATCCATACTAAAGTCACGTAAAGAGGAATCATGTATATTTTGTTCAATTAGATAATTCACTTCAACATCAGAAGCAAGCTTTATAGGTGGAAACGGAATGAATGAATGCTCATTGAATTGAAATTTTAGTTTCATATCGTACTGAGAGAGATCGACTTTTAGTTTGTTTTGTAAATTATGGTACATTTTCGCAATGACGTGCTTGATGTTATGGAAATTGGAATACCATCACGTATATCACTCATCTATTTTCATACCCATCGATTTTTTTTCCATCCAATTCGAAACCACCAAAGTAACAAACTGGGATTATAACCATATCTGCATGACGAAACATAATTTCTAATTATAAAAAAAATAGTTGAAAAATTGGCCCAACCACTGGACAAAAGGATTTTTTTTAAAAAAATCTTAACACCTAACTATTACGATCATGATACATATGCATATGAATTTTTTTCTTGTTTATGCTTACAAAAATTATCTATATGTTAATCTATGTCGAAATAAAGTTTATCGATTAAAACGTATACTAATTTATCAAAAATGAAATTAAACATATATAAATATACATACCAATTCGAAGTGATAGATGTAAAAAGAATTTTTTTGTTTTAACTTTTGATCAATTTATGAAATTTTGAGATTAAAGCAGATGAAAATGAAAGAGTTTGTATCTTTGTTGAAATAAATAGATAAGAAAAGTTAGCTGATTTTGAAATTTTAAGTGAGAAGTGTTTGATTTTTACTTGTTAACTAAACTGGTAGTATCGTCTTTTAGATAAAACTATATTTTGTAATCATGTTGTTTATTTAAGGGCATCTTTGCCTTTTACTATTCAAATGGCGATTGTGAAAATATGTAATTGTTGAAAATTCAAATAAAAAATTAGGGAGTTTGACCAAATCAATTTTAAAAGTACCCCATAAACAAAGACAATGCACTCTTTGGTTTTTGGGCAAGACCACCAATTCTAGTTGTAGTTTTTGGTTATTGTTCAAGCTTACTCTCTAAACTAGTGAGTAACAGACTGAAGTGCTACACATTGTTCATGCAAAAATCGTTGACAAATAATGGATGTGATGAGAAGAGTTATAGTCCCACAAGAAATAAATTTCAATTCAAGTTCACTAACTTCGCGTAGAATTCGAATTATGTAATAAAAGAGAGATTTTGTTTTGATTTTATTGTAAAGAATAATTAGCACATAACGTCTATACCTTTCACTATTATTTTGGAAAACGTTCTTACCTTTCATTTTTGACATTTTCATCCTTACTTCCACATTTCATTGTGCAAAATGTCATTTTCATCCATTTTCTCAATTAAAAGTTGTGAAATAACAAATATACAATTCTATTTAAAAAGAAAAAAGAAAGAACTAATTGAAACCCTAGTCCCAAGTTTTTTTAAAACATGCAATTGAGTCCCAAATAAATTATTAAAAGGTTAATTAGTACATAATGTTCCTACATTTCACTATTATTGTGAAAAAAATCATCATCTTTTTTATTTTGGTATTTCATCCTTAATTACATCTTTAATTACGCAAATCATAATTTATATCCAATTTTCTCAATAAAAGTTACGAAATGACGAATATACACTCATATTTAAATAAAAAAAAGAAAATTAAAAATAATTATGTCTCTGAACAGTTGTCAATTTTTTTTATGATAACTTTCTTTCCTGATATCCAATTGAGGCAATTTAAAATGAGTTGGAAAACTAACTCAAAGGGTTATAATTCTTCTAGAAATAGAATTTCTCCAATTGACTCCTAATTCGGTTAGAAATTGATTTGTGAAAATTCTTTGACTATATTTTATTCATTTTTGACATCTAATTCATCCAATTGACTCCTAACAAACTTCATTTATCATTTTGTGGTTCGAATAAACTATTGGACATTTGTAATTTGGTCCAAATCTTTGAATTATTCCTTTTCACGCGTTCTCGCTTTTTTTTTTCCTTTCTAATTTACCCAATTTTCCTCGAGTTTTACCTAATAAATTAATTTAATATATAATTAAACCATAAGCCTTCAAACGTAATTACAATTAAACACATTCAATGGTCCAAAATACACTTATCACACATCTATACTTTTATGGAATACTATTTTATTATTCTTCGTTCTTTGTTTAACTAGCTTCTTAAGGGAACTATCATATGAAGTTGAGCAGCTCTAATTTGCTTATGTGAAGCTATTTGATTTGATTGATTGGTGTTGATTTGGGTCATTTGATTTAAAACTAGTTCTAACAGGAGTAAATGGCTTCGATCTACAAGTGAATTTTATTCCACTTGCTAACTTTTTAGGCCGATAATTAGGTCTTTTAGAGATGAGCATAATTTAGATGGCATCCTACTTATGTTTCCACATTATTTGCCTCCTGTATTCATTTTGTGGTAATGTCATTGAAACCAAATTTGTGGAATCATTTTATCTAGTATTGACATATGGATTTGATAGACACGGAGTCATCACGATGACATTGAGTCTGTGTATGGTGGACATGCCTATTATGTTTTCTGCGGTCTTAAGGAAACCATTGGAAAGATTAATGATTTTTGTTATGCCTCTTCCAACGAAGCTCTAAGCATGGGCAAGTGGTAGCTATATAGCAAGTGAACCAAGGTCCGCACTCCACGTCATTTTGTCAATGTGGCAATTTGGCCGAACCCCTACAAAGAGTTGAGCTCTCATGGATGAGGTGAGTTAGGTAGAGGCATTTTAGAGAAGATCTTCATACAAGATCTTATATCAAGCTAATGATGTGATAACTCATTGAATAGACAGCTCTACTCAATCAAATAGGACAAGCCTAGTCTTACATGTCAGGCCTAGGGCTACCAAGTTGTCACAACATTGAATGCAGCATGGCCTAGGAATGATTGATTCATGTCTATGACAAGAGGCCCCAACCGCTAGGATGAAGCCACGTGTCTCTTCATCCAATGAATCTTACTCATCATCTTCTACTATAAAAACTCAAAATCAGTGTCATTTTGGGAGTAATGCAAGTTTATACACTAAAACTATAACTTTTCTATCTTATTATTTTCCATATACACCCCAAAATCGAGCCCCTTTTTACATTATAGGCTCACGTCTAAAGCCTTCCCACACTCATATATTTATTTATTCAGCTAACTTGACCGTTAGAGTGCAAGCTGCCAACTCCACCCCTACAGGAAAAAGCCACGTGTGGCTAGCGATTTGTCAAAGTGTGTAGGAATCATGCTTGCGTGGACGTGAGAGGTTTTGAGATCTGTTGGCCACGTTGAAGGTACAAATTTTGAGGTCAACAAATTGATGCCATCTGTGGAAAATCACATTATAATCACGAACATCCCATAGAAAAATCATACAAAGAGTGCCTAGGCTCCCACTTGAAAAATGCTTTATTCTTGAAAAAAGAATAAGTGGAAGCCCTTGAATGTAAAGAAAATTCTAAGCTTAATGTAATTCATTGACATGTGATACTCTTAGAAAAATGAGTATTTTGAGTCTAAAATCCACTTAGAAGAGCCCATCTTTGAAGAAAAGATGCGCTTCCTCACCATGAATTCAAGCAATGAAGAGACATTGATAAGTGTATTTTATATACTTATTCGGGGCCTAAAATATCGATATTTGACAATTTTCTGACAAAATATATCCTAAATTATTGTGTTTTATATTATATAGGTAAAACTCAATAGTTGAACGAGGAATCGAAAGAAAGAAGCGAAAATTGGTGAAAAAGGGCAAAATTAAAAATTTGAGGACCAAATTGTAATTATTCAATAGTTGATTGGAACTTCAAGATGATACTTTGAAGATTTTTACTAGACAACTGGATAGAATTAGAACTCAAAAAGGAATGGAATATGATCAAATTATTATCAAAATCAATTTTCAATCGCACAAGTTATATTCCAAATTTTTAGCCAAATATTGAGACCCATTTTTGGCATAGTAAACGTCTGAATTGGAAAATTTATATTTTTAGAAACGTTGTAGCCCTTTGAGCTAGCTTTCCAATAAACTTTGAATATCCTCAATAGGATACCAAGAGAGAATGTTATGGCTAAAATACTGACTGTTGTGCAAAGACAAAAAATTCGCGCACGAATTTAACTTTCCTTATTCGGTCGGAACTCTTTTGAAAATCAATTTGAACGTGATTTTCAACCAATTTTCTACTCCTATAAATACTTAATAGCAGAATACATATGAAGGGACCTCTCATATACATCTCATACTCCAATATTCATTAATTATTATCATTAAAGGAGGAAAATTCATATTTTCTGTGAGAGGATTGAAAGGGATTTGTAAGAATTCAATCAAGTGAAGATTCAAACTAGATTTTTGGACAAAGAAGTGAAGGCACAAGTGGTCTCCTACAAATAGAGAACAGCAGAATACATATTGAGAAGCTCTCATGTACATATTATACTCCAATATTTTCTCAATTATTATCATTAAAGGAGGAAAATTCATAGTTTTGTGAGAGAATTGAACGATATTTGCAAGAATTCAATCAAGTGAAAATTCAAACCTGATTCATAGGCAAAGAAGAGAAGGCACAAGTGGAGAATCATCAAGAAACCATTGAAGAGATTCAAGATTTCAAGATTCATCTTCATCTTCTCAATTCATCAAAAATCAAGGTTATATCTTTTCACTTAAATATGGTTTTTTATAATTTCAATATATTAGGCTAGTTTTGTACATTGCTAGGATGAGATGAACCTTTGTTACGATATTTTTAGTATTTAGTTAATTATTTTTTACTTTAATTTGATTTGATTTGTGGATGTTTATTATCGTTTTATCGTTCTTTTCAATTGCTTACCAATTGAATTGTTAGTAAATTTTATTGTTAGCGAGAGATACAATAAGGTTTAAGCACAATATAATAAACATTGTAAGATTCGCTAGATGATAGAGATATATCTCTATACTTTATATGATTTCAATAGGTGTTCTAACACTTGTTAATGCATTTATCATATTTGCATCTTTCATCGAGAGATAGAAGGGTCACATGAGGAGAATATATTTGATCACTATCAAGAGAAGCTTTCAATTAAATTAGGAACATTGACCAATATGAATGATTTCAAATTGTCATTTTAATTGTTACACTAAAAATGGAATAATAAGGGGGATTCGATATATTAGCAATGTATCTCATATTTTTGAAAAACACATTTACTTAATTTCATTTGTTTAATTGATAATTTAGGGATTAGTATAAAAAAATCACAAANACTAAAAATGGAATAATAAGAGGATTCGACATTTTAGCAATGCATTTCACATATTTGAAAAGTATATTTACTTTCATTAGTTTAATTAATAATTTAGAGATTAGTATTAAAAAATCACAAAAATTGTTTGCTATTCGATTAAAGTTGCAATTAATTTTAACTCGATCAAACATGTAGATCTCGTGGGTTCGATACTCTATTCATCATTATATTACTTGACCACGATCCAATACACTTGCGGGTTTTCAAAGGATCAGACATCTCATTAGAAAAAGGTTTTGTTCTTGAATGAAGAGCAAGTGAAAGCCCCAAACACAGAAGACTCGAAGTTCAACTCAACATCTTGGGTGTTCACTCCTTGGAAAATGAGTATTTTAGGATAGAATCCACTCAAATAAAAGAGGCATCCACCCACAATAAATGGTAGTGATAACCAAGATTAAGGGAGGTTCCTGAAGAAGAGGTCATCTGGACCAAAGTCACCATTATGCAACAACTCCTCCAATTGTAATGGAATACGCATAATCCCTACAAATGGGGAGGCCTATGAAAAATAAGGCCATGAGCGGAAGAACTCCCAAAAAGGGATGGCTTCTGAAGATGTCATGAATAAAAGATCCCTTGAAAAAGAGAAGCCCTTGAAGAGACTATGAAAGGAATAACCCCTAAAGAATGGATGAACCTTAAAGAATGGGTCATATTTGGAGAATTAGGAGGCTTCATCCATGAAGTATAAGATCATCTTTAAAACTACAATTTCTCTAAGTGTGGAGGCCTCATCTCGTCTACGCATGTCCAACTCCACTGAAAAATGGAGGCATCTAAGGAAAAAGCTATGAATAATAACTCATGAAGAAGGAAAGATCCTTGAAAAAGGGGTTATACTTGATGAATTATGAGGCCTCGTCCCTAAAACATGAGACTTCACCTCTACACAAATGCTTTATCTATTCTCAGTAACTTCATCTTTATAGGAATACTCACAACCATAATTTTTTCAAGTGTAGAGGTCTCACATTGGCCTATTCAGCAGCGGTTCTACCATGCAACACCTCTTCTAGCCTATGCATAAGTGCCTCCACATGTAATAAGTAGAAATCCCAAAATTGAAGGAGAACAATGCAAAAGAAGAAAAGGACTAGAAGCGAATAAAAAAGTGAACTTAAGGACTTAACTGTAGGGGTGTCAAAAGTGGAAGGACTTTGAATGCAATTTATAAAGGGTATGATCGAAATAAAAGTCAAATATGGAAACTAAAATACAGAAGACAAAAAGTCAAGGGACCTAGTCATGAAAGTATTAGGGAGTTGAAGGTAATTTTTAGCTTCATCTATTCATCAACGCATCTCCCATTAGATGAAGATTCCCAAAAATGGATGACATTTGAAGATGTCATGTATAAAAGAGCGCATGAAAAAGGCAAGCCCCTAAAGAGTTGTTGAAGGGAATAATCCCTGAAGAAGGTAGGGCTCTTGAAGAAGGGGTCATATTTGGAAAATTATGAGGCTTCATCCATGACGCATAACATTATCTTTAAAACTACAATTTTTCCAAGTGTGGAGGCCTCATCTCGCCTACAAATGAGTGTTCCAAATGAAAAATGGAGGCCTTTGAAGAATAAGCTATGAATAATAACTCCTGAAGAAGGAAGGACCCTGAAATAATGGTCATACTTAATAAATTAATAGGCCCTGTCCCTGAAACATGGGACTGCGTAATGTAATGCCTCATCCCACCTATGCATCAGTACCTCTACTATACAATGCCTCATCTCGCCTATGCATTAGTGCCTCTACCATGCAAAGCTTTACCTTGACTATGTACCAGTGCTTCGACTAAAACCCCTTACATGGATAGATCAAATACCATGGAAAAAGCCCTTGCAACGAAGAGCTATCCCATTACAAAGAGGTAAAATAGACTCATCAAGGACCAATGCGATGCATCTTACAGAGAGCCATAACTTGTTGCCTTAGAGAATTAATCCCTTATATGGGTGGATCAAATTTAATGGAGGAAGCCCATGTAAGGAATGGCTATCTCCTTGCAATGAGGTAAAATAGCCTCAACAAGGACAAGTGTGATGCATCTCAAAGAGAGCCACAACTTGTTGCCTTAGAGAATTAATCTACTTTATAGATGGATCAAAAACCATGGAGGAAGTCCTTGCAAGGAAGAGTTATTCTCTTGTAAGGAGGTAAAATAGCCTCATCAATGACAAGTGTGATGCATCCTACAGAGAGCTACAACTTGTTTCTTTAGAGGATTAACCCCCTTCTATGGATGGATCAAACACCATAGAGGATGCCCTTACAAGGAAGAGCTACCCCATTGCAAAGGGCCTCAACTAAGTTCAATTCAACCTTATCAGTGGCTGTCCCTTCTTGAATGGGCTATTCCTTAAGCAAAATTTCTTGAAAAAGTTCAATTCAACATTATCAGCGACTGCCCCTTCCCAAAGGGGCTCTACCTTATGCAAAGGTCCTCGTTGAAGTTCAATTTAATCTTATCAGTGACTGTTACTTTTTGAAGGGGTTCTTTCTTATACAAAGGGTTTCATCCAAGTTTTATTAACACTATGGGTACTCCACCAATTGATCCCTCTAAATTCTGGTTTGATGCCATCAATGGAGCTTGTGTGTGATAGCGGTTTGGGGACAGCAATTGAGGGTATTTATGATGTTCTTCACCCAAATTCAAATGTTACAACTTCATTGAAGGTCAAAAGTTTATGGGTATTTTTCCAATTGAAAGAATTGACATGGCCCGACCAACACTGAAATCCGCGTCTACAACTACAACTTCAATGCCCAGGCAATCAACCAATAGCTTGAAAAAACTCACGTCCAATTTTGAACCCTTCACTGGCATCCCTTGAAACTGAACATGTTGCATCCAAATCGACAAACGGACATCAAATTCAGACTCAGCAGATCTAAAATGTGCAGCATAGGTCTGCCCCTTCCTTACCGACAGGCTCACGTGCCGCCCCACACCCCACCATCTCCCCGACGTGTGATATCTATGAATGGTCTACTCTAGCTAATTCAATGCCCCGAGCTCTTTCAAACCACCTATCCATTCATCTGGAGTTAGTGGAGTTACCCAAGGTCATCGATCTTATACCATAGCACTCAATTGCAGGTTTACACTTGTAGGTAAATTTGTGCATCGCAAACCTTCTATGAATAATAATATGTGCATCATCGATAAATGGACTCCTAGTTTTAGTCTACAGTCCGAGGTTCCTATTGCTCATGTCTGGGTGTCATTTCATTTGCTTCATATTCATTTTTGGGCCAAGAGTGCACTATTTGCTATAGCTAAAACTATTAGGCTTTCGCTTCGTATTGACGAAGCCACTTCTGACATTCGACGACCTAGTGAGGCGGGGGTATGTATTGAGGTCGATTTGGAATGTAAGCTCCCTAATAGAATATGGATAGAGAGTGAGAAGATATGAGGATATTGGTAGCCTGTTGAATATGATAAGGTGCCAGAATTTTGCTTTCGTTGCGGACACTTTGGTCATTCAGATGAGAAATGTTCTAGTGGCTCCCATTCTGCTCCACCTTCTATAGCCCCAAGTGTTGTTGACCCGAATCATAGGCCTAATCCAGTTTTGGCTAAAAATAAGGGCAAGGGTAAGGATGTCATGACCGCACCTCGACAGCGACGGCCACCTAATAAGAAAAACCAGATGAGACAAGTTAGTACTTCAGATGAGATCTCCCAGTCCATCTCCCAGATTTTTCCTTCTATAGCCCTCAGTGGCCATACCACTGCTGTTGCTTAATTGCAAAAATTTGTTACACATATAGCTCCCACTTATTTTACTTCTCCATCTATCATCAGCAGTACCGCTACACAGACTACTACTTCTTTACCACTAGATCATCTTACAGTTGCTCCTCACAAGGTTGTTCCTTAGAGTCTACCAGTTGTTACATCAGTTGATCATTTAGGTATTCAGGCTTCGGTCCCCATCAGCTCTGCTTCTATGTTAGTTTCTTCTACGTACTTTGACCTTCTCTTGATGGATATACTCGAGAGGTCGCAGGATGTCAGTAGTACGGATGTGCCTATTGCACAGTGTCAACAGAATATGGAGGTTCATCTTTCTATAGAGCAGTCGAATTCAGGGAGTTTTCCTCAGGTTAAAGTTCATCAGCATGGTCCTTTTCATAGATCTTCTTCTGATGATTTGACAGGTCCAGCTAGTAGGATAGAGGATGACGGATTTGTCCCAGTAAGTCAAACGAGACATTCAAAAGTTACTGACAATTCACTACCCAGGAAGATGACTAGGAGTTGGTCGCAGGATACCTCTTCACGTACTTCCAGATGAGTGCCATCATCTGAAATGTGAGAGGTGTAGCTAGTGTAGCTACTTATAGGCGCCTGAGATAACTTATTTAGCTTCATCAGTTTTATATTTTGGTTATTCTGGAGCATAAGGTTTTGGAGATGAGGTTTGATTTTGTTCGTCATTATCTACATTTCGACATTGGGGTTCAGAATGAATCGAATAAGATTTGGATATTCTGGAATGTGGGTATTACCGTTGCTGTTATTGATGATCATATCCAGTTCCTATATGTCAGAGTTGTGGATCCCAGACTAGGACGACCTATTTAATTGAGTTCTGTTTATGCTGATTGTCAGGCCTATGTTTGGAAGGACTTGTGGGTGGGTCTTCACCACATTTCCCTCTCTATGGATGATCCTTAGCTTGTTGGGGATGACTTTAACGTCATCACACATGATGGTGGGCATGGTCATAATCGTCAAGATCGTGATGTTGGATTATGGCTTAGAGGATGTTGGCTTTTCTGGGTCTCAGTTTACTTGAATGAATGGCAGGGTCAGTAAAAGATTAGATAGAGTTTTGATTAACGCTTTAGTTGCAGACTTTTGTAGACAGCTTACTGTGACTCATCTGAATTGTACTTCATCTGATCACTC
>CAIGRN010010647.1:0-23061 GCA_903798345.1 Fraxinus anomala | reverse complement strand
GGAATGAAAATTACAATTCAAAATATACTAATATTTATAATGTGCGGTCGAAGTTGGGGCAAACTACGGCTGCGATAGGGTCACGGGGCTTAAGTGAAGTTGGGGTCCGTGACACTAGGTCTTGTAATAGAAGCGCATTCGAAGTTGTGCCTCCAAATGCCCACAAATCCTTGACAATGACATATTGTACAGCTGTTTGGACTTTGGTTATTTTGGCCCTCCTAGAGAACTACAGTCTGACCGTGGCTTGTTTTCTCACCACGGTAATAGGCATAGTCATGGACCAGGGTCCTACCACGGTTTACGAACCACTATAACTTCTAAAATTATTTCTGTTGGTCCCTACTTCAAGTGTGTACAAATTAGTTTGTTTTGATCCCTGCTTCAAGTTTTTCATCTGACCTTGGTTCTTTTTAACCTAATCTTCATTTTTGAGGTCGAAACTTTCAAAAGATTCCATGTGTGTCCGCGAACCTCCATAATCATTTGATATTGGTATGTCTTAAGTTTCAAAAGAGGACAATTTAGTCTCCAAACTTTAAAAAGTTAAATTTCAATCCCAAAACTTATGACCTACCTCTGATTGCTTTAGTATTTTTTACCGTTTCGTATAATTTGGATAGTTGTCAATTACATCAAACCAAAAACCTTCATTTTTGTATCAAAAGCATCNCAATTTAGTCTCCAAACTTTAAAAAGTTAAATTTCAATCCCAAAACTTATGACCTACCTCTGATTGCTTTAGTATTTTTTACCGTTTCGTATAATTTGGATAGTTGTCAATTACATCAAACCAAAAACCTTCATTTTTGTATCAAAAGCATCCAATTCCGGGTTTTAACTTTAATGAACATTCTACGCGAAATTAGTTAGAAATTCAATCAATTAAAAATAGAATATTAAGTTTAAAAGATAATCTCGTAAAACACACTTATCATATACCATAAACTTAAACACTTGTTCGTTCCAAGCAAGATTAATTACACGATAAACAAGGAAAGAAAAATAACCATCAACTTGTTAGATAGTATTAGGTCAAATTTTGTAATTAGCAAAATTAGCAATTTCCAAATTTGTAATTTGCAATTTTTTTAGTCAAAATCATGTTCTTGATGAATTATATTAGGAGTTTATTGAGTTGTTGCCAAAGTCAAAATGGGATTTATTGAGTTCAATTTATAATAAAATAATTTGGGGTTGATAAAGTCCATGGAGGAATCAAAAATGTCCAAAAAAATCACATATGATTAATGGAATGCAATTAGAAGTCATAGGAGTGTCAAAGTGTTACCTAAGTTTTGTTCCAAATTCTCAGCTATAAGTTGAGATGTATTTTTCACATTTAAAACATTTGAATTTGAAAAATCCTATTTTTTAGAAGAATTGTAGTTCTTTGAGTTAGCTTTCGAACTCACTTTAAATTGCCTCAATCGAATATCATCTGAGAAAGATATGTTAAAAATACTGATGACCGGTCAGAGGGAGTTTGCTAGCCGCCCAACTAGTACTCGAGCGCCCAAAACAGAACCTTGGGGCACAAACGGCACTCGAGCAGCCCTTTTATCAGAGAATGGGAAAAAGAATGTCTTTTTCCTTCTAAACACAGAATGTACTACCTCATGGGCAAATCCTACTTCTTCGATCTTACCAAGTTGGCTGCAAGTGATGCAGGCGGAGCAGCAAGCACAATGTCAAACCCTGGGTTTGCGATTTCAACTGATTTTTGTGTCCTATTTCACCTCCAAACACTTCCTATCATAAATATACAACACATTGAACGTCCAAAAGTGTGTTGAATCATCATATTACCTTAGAGATCTCATTGTTAAATATCATAAACACATTCCAATGGTTTTATTGATTCAACCCAAAATATTAAATTCATTTATATGATCCCATATATTGATCAATCCTTAGTAGAGAATTGTTATGGCTAGAGTTTTTTTTTTTGAAAGCCATAAACATATTCAAATATCTCTTGCATCAACCTATAGATCAAAATATAAAAAATCTTTTGATCAAACATCATAACTACCTTCGACAATTAGCCTCCAGAGTTCTGGAGTTTTGGGAAGAGGTGCTTGGGGTTTCGGTGCTCAAGGACGAAGTTCATTCTTTTTTATCCCAAAGGAGAGAAAATTAGTTCTGAGTTTTGAGAAATGCGGACGTGCACAATAGAAGGAGTTCCTTGATGATTTACAACTTAGGTGGCCAGATTTAGCTAAGGTTTAGCAGTGTCTGGACTAATTATAAGTTGACTTTTCTAGTGGATTTTACTAGCAAGTTTGCTCTGAGGTTTTTGATCCTGATTTGGGTTATTCATCCGTGATCATATTTGGTATTATTTATTTTATTGCTTTGATTTGATTTGAGTATTTATTTGATTGACACTTATGATTGTCTTAATTATTTAGAAACAAATAACAAGCGATTTGTTGTTTTTAATTGGTTTAATTTCGCATTTGAATCTAAACTATTCGATTAATTGACTATCAATGGTCAATCATTTCATTTCTTTCTCGTGAGATGTACATCGTCAATTTTATTGTTCAAATTGTCACCCGTGGTGTTTATTCAATGATTTCATAATGCACTCATCCATTTTCCACTCAAATTTGATTGTATTTTCCAATGAAAGCAACTATCTCAATATGTTATGATTCTCAATATATTTTAATTTTCCAACCTTCAAGCTTCCACTAGCCAAATAAACCCACCAAAAATCTAGATCCCCAAATTAAATATCCAGAATTTAGCCTGGATGTGTAGCTCTTTCCTTATTTCCAGTGCTCAAATAGTCACATTTAACAGAACAAACGTAAGTTTTTCCCCCATTTTTTTTAATTCTCACTTGTAGGTAGCTATTTCGCTAAGACATTGATTAAATCAACAACATGCGCATCTTCTTATTGTTAAGAGATATAATCCCACATCGAATAAAGACGAAAATATAGACCAATTTATAAGAGTTTGGGCTACTCTTCTTAATAAGGTTGACCTTTTAAAATGGAACCTCAATTCTTAACAAGATATCAGAGCCCATTAAACTCTAACGAGCAATTCGATCCGGTTAAGATTCCAAAAGTGAGCATACGATTTTCAAGATTGGTCTGTTCAAACGAGCCACCATCTTGCGGTGCATGTTAAGTGATGTAATTCCACATCGAATAAAGATGAAAATATAGATTAATTTATAAGAGTTTGGGTTACTCCTCTTAATGAGGTTGATCTTTTAAAATGAAATCCCAATTCTTAACACTTATTGTTACTAATCTCAATAATCTATGCTAAGTAGCACTGCTCAAACACCGATATTTTATTTTTATCAATGCAAATCTCTTCTTCCTACACTTCTACATCTTTTTTCCTATACAGTGCAATACCTTTTGTTGGAATGAATAGTTGGAATCAGACCCTTAACTCATGTTTAATACCTAGGCTCCATCGGTTAGTCAAACACACTCCACATAAATATTCACAAGCACAGAGACAACACCTATTTTCAATAGCTCCCAACACTGGATCAATCGCCTCAAACCATCATTTCATTTCGTTAAATTATTGTCTTTTCAATTGTATCTTTGTTCTTCAACCTAAGTCCATAATTAAACCAATATATTCTAACAATGTAACCCATCCAGAAATAAAGATTATCATGACTATTTTGCATTCAATTTCACATGGATAAATAAAATAATACATTATACAAGTAGCCATACCTAGTCACAATTCATGAATCATCAGAAGTTTCAAATAACATCATCATTGACCGGCAAAGCTATCCTACTATCAACGAACAAGCATATTAAAAACTAAATAATTATTCTTAATTTTTCAATTTTCTATGACAAATCATTTTTTTTTTCAATATTTGAAAAAACTAACAAATCACACACAAAACAACCATCACAAAATAATAAACTTACAACCCCAAATTTGAAGTAAACATTGTTTTCAATGAGACAAAGTTAGTAAAACTTGTCGTGCCATATTATGAAGACTCTCTTTTACCACTTGATCTTTTATCTTCATTTAGTCTCCTTCGATAAATATTTCCATCTTACATGAAAACAAAAACAAAAAAACTAATAATTACAAATATAATCACGTGGGAGTTTTGGCTTGTTTAATTTTCAATGACTTGTATAACCTAGGTAATAACATTAAAAAAAAATAAAAACCCCAGATTTTTTTTTTCAAAATAAAAAAAAAAAAAAAATTATTTTGCTATTTTTTTTGTTTTTCTATTATTTTATTTATTACTTTTAACAAAATACGAAAAATAAATATATAAAAAATTAAGTCGCCTCCCTAAGCATTTGTTTACAATCCTAGTCCGACTTTTTGCAAACTATTTTCACAGCACTTGAAATAGGGGTTTGGTAGCCTTGCTAAATTTGCATTGATTATCTTCGTTCCATTATTCATATTCTTCAAAATTTCACTTAACCCCGTAAAAATGTATGACTCCTTACACCACTAGACTCGAACTCAACTATGAATACTCCGCCTTCTTCATTGGCCTTATTACAAAATCAACTTTAGAGCAAAGAGTATTGCATGATAATTGTAACTTCATTGCATGACGAAGACATCTCCCACAAGCATATCATCACATCATCAATGTTGGGACTTTTCATCTCATATTGTTGCTGGTCCCTTGCAACTTGTCATTCCCTAACCGACAATGAAACCAAAAAAGAAGATCAGATGAAAAGAAAAAAAAAAAATGAAAAGAACAAATAAAAAATAACCAAAAGCAAGAAATAATTTAAACAAATATATATACGAATAATTCCCGACAGTGGCACCAAAAATTTGTTTTGTGAGCTTTATCTCAGGTTTACAATATTGATTAACAAGTAATAAAGTAGTTCTAAGAGTTTGAATTATCTTTTTCAAAAACACTACATATCTGATTATCGGTTTAACTATTCTTAATTTCTATTTTAGTATAAATTCAGAATTATTTTAATTATTACCCTAAATATTATAAGTCTCTGGAAAAAAAAAATTTAAACATGCACAAGTAGAAATTAGATTTTTTAACTTACGTGTAAAAAGTGTTAGGATTCATAATTTCACCGTATTTATCTCCTTTAATCTCGCCTCTCAAGTTCAATTGCTAAACTTTTAATCGGTCACATTCACTTATTAAATTAATTTATCTCTCTTGAGTTCAAATCAATCATATCTAGTCAAATCAATTTATTATATCTAGGTGAATCAAAATAAACCTCAACTAAATGTATTAAATCACTATAAATTAAATTAATGATCGTAACAATAATAAAAGTGTTAAGTCTAATCATCCGAAATTGGTCGAGTTCAAAAGTATGCAAATTAGATAGTTTTGGTCTATACTTGATATTTTTCCGTCTAACTTTGGTAATCCAAATCAAATTCGATGCTACAACTTTCAAAAGTTTCCATATTAGGTGACAAACCAGCGCTGAATGACCTCTTTTTTCTGTTTCCTATGCAAATTGGCTATTGATTCCGTGTTCCTTGATTCTTTTAATAATCATCCGAAATTGATTCATCCAAAGTTCTAAAAGTGTGCAATTTAGTCCTCAAACTCTCAAAAGTTGAATTTTTATTCCTGAAACGTGCAACCTTTTATCTGTTTCTCTATTAATGCTTTTTATCAATTTTGTGAATATCGGTTAACTTTCAATTGCATCGCATGAACTACAAATCAGCTCAAAAACCTTTACTTGTAGTGGTCAACCACGGCGCCACGTAATGTCTCCATTGCCAACTCTTTGGTTCGATAATACTGCCACCTAGTCACGTCTCCCAAATTGTCTATTTTAACTTTATCAAAAAAATGCACTCACAGACATATTAGGATCAGCCTTCCATGAAGACAAGTACTTATAGGCCTTTTCAGAGTTAGTTGCATGTTCCGGTATACCAATGCACAACTGTGATCACCATTATAAGTCTTCCCCACAAAACTATTTGAATCTTTCACCTTGCTTGCGTACAACAGCCATCCACATAACTTCTCCTTGCTTACTGCTCGCAACCTATACGTTTCATCCTTGACGTACTTTATCTCTCGGTTTGATGTTATGGAATGCTCAGTTAATGCCCGTTTCAAAATTGCTTTCATCTCGAACATCGTACCTGTAGCACACAATAAAAAAGTGAGGTCATAAAACATAAGAAATGTTTCTTGAAGGGGTGTTTTATAACATAATCATTTTATATAGGAGGTATATCAAAACGTATTTAATAAATAAGGGGTATTATAGACAACTTATTAGAATATAAGGGGGGGTTTTGACAACTTTTTCAAAAATTTGGTTGCTCTATGTCAGTCGACGGATTGAATTCATCCGTTCGTCCTCTTTGTCTGGATGTTGTTCTTTCATCTTCTTCGCTATCCAAACTACGCAACTTATCTGACTTCCTGTAGGCAGTGTCTGAGTCTCTAACTTCTTGCCCATCGTACATTCCAAAACCAAAATCAAAACCAAAATTAACTTGTTCCTCAACCTCGTCACTAGCCTCAAGTTCATCCTCAACCTCATTACCACTTTCCACAAAGCGTTCAGTGTCATTTCCCATTCTATTGTCCGGGACCTCCTCAACCGTCTCTGGGTTCACTTCATGTTGATCCTGTTGAAAAGTACCAACTCCAGCTTCGTACGTGAGTGTTTCCTCAAATTGCGACCACACCTCCTCTACAAAGTCACCAATGTTCACTTCACCTAAACCACATTCATCCACATCAAACACTAGATGTAGTAACCTTCTGTAGTACTTTCATCCCTTTCATTACGGGAACTACTCTCTGGGACCTCAAGTACTGGTTCTTGGTATGGAACTTGCGCTAAAGCTGCTATCTGGTTAGGCACAACTACAAAAATCTCAAGCAACATATGTCCTTTTAGGTCCTTCAACATTTCCCTCACATCAGATTCACTGCACAATCTCCTCAAAGCAATACCCAATTTAACTTTTTGCATCCTAAAGTAAAATTTTAAAGGCCTACAGTCACCACAAAGGTGTTGAAGAGCCTGGAGCCATTCCCTATTGAAGTATTCAGCCCTCACAAAATCCACAAACATCACCGTACCATGCGCATACTTGACATTATTCGGCTTATCAAAGAAGACACCACCAGTTTATATAGCCATTATGAAGTAGTCCATGTGTCCAGCTGGACAATAATGTGAACAATGGTTAGTACAGGAATTACTTTAAGACCCACACAAACAACATGCACACACTTTTTACAATGAAATTCCAACAAAACACGTTAATAATTTGAACCAAAACTCGTTATTTCTTCAATTGTAAAAACGGAGCAATTTACCATACACATGCGCTTCTTTAAACCTTTGAGTCTTGGAACGTTTATTCCTGATAATCACAATCAAACTGTAAACATACCAAAAAAATAACTAATTTGAATACCGTATTCAACCACTTCACAAATTTCACATACGCATTTTAAAAAAAATAAAACCCGCTTCCATAACTTACTGTCACACCTTCGCCGAACAATGGCAGTTGTTTAGACTTCAAAACACCTCGAGGAAACTTCTACGATCGTGGGTGAAATAAGAAACTGACCGTACAACGTAGGTTAACAACCGTAATCTTCTCAACCTACATGTCGTTTCGTTTTGCACAAAACCCCCTCTTCGTGTTGGGAGGGTGTTATTAAAGATGAAAACATAAATTGACACATTTACCCTTTGTTATTTTTTCATTTTCCCCATTTTTCCTAGGATTTAATAGCATACCAGACCGATGCTGACGGTATGGGTGTTTTTCGGGCAAAACATTTGAAACAAGTGGGTTTTCTGTTATTTCCAATAAGTAGGGGGTATATAGCAAAATGAAAAATTTTTAGAGGGGTATTCTGCTATTAATCGTAATTTAAGCATAAAGATTGTATGCATATCTCTTTGATATATGTGTGTGATAACTATAATGTTTAAATATTATTTACTCATAATTCAATATTATTGGCCGCACTTTGAACGTTTATTGATTTACGAGTAGGACGACTATTGAATATTTATGTTTTTAATATTATTAAATATTTTTAGATGTTCTTTTATAAATTTCAAATTAATAATTTATCATGTTATTGCTCCTAAATAGCATAACATTATAATTAATATTCCAGAAGAATATTGATCGTAGATCTATCTATTATAAATAATTTGTTGTTGCTTATAAAGTAGCACAACATTATAATTAATAATCCAAAAGAATATTACTTGCTCATAAAGAGAGTGCATTACATTTTTCAATATTCCAGAAGAATAATGATATATTGTTCTTGAATAAATAATAATAAAAGACAACGTGCTCCCGAAATATTACATGTTTCGAAGAACATATTATTTTATATTAGTGTTTATCCCTGAAAGAAAACACGCAATTTATGTCTTTTTTTACATTGACTACTTGATTAACTATTACGTGATGTTTAATATTATTCTTCGAAACTAATTATACTTTATTTATTGTGTTGTCAATCAAATGGCAAATATTACAAAACTTGAGTTTGCTGCACTAGAAATATTTGGCGAAAACTATCTGTCTAGGTACTCAATGTTGATATCCATCTTGTTTAAAAAGATCTGGAAGAGACAATAAAGGAATGAAACAAAGAATTCCTACAAATTCGAGTAAAAGCACTCATCTTCCTTCGTCATCATCTTCACGATGGATTGAAAATTGAATATCTTACTGAGAACGATCTACAGGTTCTTTGAAAAAATATAACTGAAAGATTTTATCATCAGATGACTATAATCCTCCCCAAAGCCCATTATGAGTTAATGCACCTTCGTTTGTAAAACTTTAAAATCGTTAGTAAGTACAATTCTGAATTGTTTAGAATATATTCAAAATTGACCTTTCGTGGTGAAAAAATCACTAATGAAGATATGTTGGAGAAATTTTTTTTCACCTTTCACGACTTAAATGTGCTCCTGCAGCAGCAATATCATAACCGTGGTTTCAAAAAGTACTCAGGACTCATTTTGTCTGCTTGTGGCTGAACAAAATAATGAAATGCTGATGAAGAATAATGGGTTACATCCAGCTGGTTTTGTACTATTACCTGAAACAAATGGTATTGTATTACCTGAAGTAAATGCAATATCAAGACAAAAACGTAGACGTAGATGTGGTCGTAGATGTGCACGTGGAATAAACCACAGACGAAATAATCAACAAATCTATCAGCAATAAGGCAACAATTTCAAAAGGCACAAAGTAAATAAAAGTAGCACATCAAAAAAGAAGCTCGAAGAAAGTTGCTTTACATTTGGAATGAATGTGCATTGGGCACGTATGTGTCGTATGCCAAAATATTTTGTGGATCTCTAAAAAAAAAAAAAAAATCAAGGGAAAAGTGAAGACAAATTTTGATGATTATGATGGTCCAATTGATGTGACTCATTCAAATGTATCTGATTTCTTTGCTGATTCAAATGGGAATATCAACCATTTGATTGGGTATGGGGTGATAGAAGATATAGATTAGTTTACTTTCTAATATTTCCTTTCATTTTAGAAATTCAATTTGAAATATATTTTTACCCTTTGAAAAAAAACTTAAAACTTTATTATGCATAGTTAGTTTCATAATATTAATTATGTTTACTATTTTAAATTTTAATTCAAGTATTTAAAATATATATCTATTTTTTTATATATTCATGATGGATTGTCAAGATACCTACTTGATTGATAATGCAAATATACATACTATTTTTCAAGACAAAAAATAATTTTGGACTTAATATCAGCAGAACATAATGTAAATACGATATCAGGTGTATCGAATATTATTGAAGTGTCTGGGAGAGCTTGATTATTTTATCAAATAAAAAAAATTATATATTGACGATTCACTTTATTCTAATAAATTCAAAAAAAAAAATTCGCTTAGTTTTAAAGACATCTACTGCAATGAATATCGTATTGAGACGGTGCAAGGAAATAAAGTTGAATTTCTTTACATAACTTCTTTTGTATCTGGTCGAAGCAAATAAAATTAAAATTTTATACACTTCCATCTGGCATATATTATACATTTATAAAAATAGTCTAATCAATCCAAAAAGTTTTACATTTTGACATGATTGATTTGGACATCTAGGAATTATAATGATACGTCGAATAATAAGCAACTCACATGGACATCCTTTAAAAAATTCGAAGATTATTTTACCTAATGATTATCCATGTGTAGCTTGTTCGCAAGAAAAATTAGTTGTTAGACCCTCGACTACAAAGGTCTATGTTTAATTTCTAAATTTTTTGGAAAGAATTAATGAAGATATATGTAGATCAATACACCCATCATGTTGACAATTTTGTTATTTTATGGTATTAATTAATTTTTCTACTAGATGGTCACATGTTTGCCTACTTTCCACTGAGAATGTAGTATTTGCTAAACTATTTGCTCAAATCATAAAATTACGATCGCAACTTCCCGATTACTCAATCAAAAATATTCGTCTTGACAATACCAGTGAATTTAGATTACAAACATTCAATGATTATTATGTGTCATTTGAAATTGTTATTGAACATTCGGTTGCACATGTCCATACACAAAATAGTTTAGCAGAGTCGTTATTAAACGTCAACAAGTTATTGTTAGACAATTACTTATTAAAACTAAACTCTCAGCTTCTATTTGAGATCATGTCATATTACATATTGCATCATTGGTTCGTATAAGACCAACTGTTATTCACCTTTGCAACTTGTATTTGCTCATGAACACAATATTTCTCATCTACTTCACAACTTATTATTAGGTATCTTAAACCTTTAACGGTTGATTTATTTACAACACGTTTCCAGATTGTCATTTCATGAAATGACTTTCCCAATTTTGGGAGGGGAAAAACTACATCCTAAAAAACAAAGTAAAGTTTACTGGAATGAAATAACTCAATCTCACTTTGATCCCTGCAAAAATTAATGTGGGCAAGAGGTTGAAAAAATTATTCATTTGCAAGGAATTGCAAATCAATTACCAGATATATTTGTTGACACAAGAAAAGTGACAGGATCATATATACCAGTAGAAATGGTTTCAGCAAAAATTGATGTCCTTGAAGGACAATTTGTGGTAGCAAACGAATCTCAAATACGTCAAAAGCGTGATCGATCAGTTGGTTTAAAAGACTCTGTACTTCAAAAAAGAAAGGTACATGAGGAAAATCAACCAAAAACTTCAGAAAAAGTAACATTAGAAAAAAATGATCAATCAAAGATTGAAAATATAGTTCTTGAAAAATCACAAGTTTTCGAAAATAATGAGATTTCAATAAATTATATGTTATCTCATAAATTATGGAAATGAAATAATGTTGTTATAAGCAATATTTTTGACTTTAATATGGATCTTGATATTATACAAAATGAGAATCCTGAACTACAGTCTATTAAAGACTGTCAATATATAAATGATTGGCCAAAGTGGAAAGAAGCCATTATACATGCGGAATTGAATTCCTTAGAGAAATAGAAAGTGTTTGAACCTATAGTTCGAACATCTGAAAATATAATCCCTGTTGAATACAAATGAATTTTTGTACGAAAGCGAAATGAAAATAATGAAATTACAAGATACAAAGTCCGACTCGTAGCTCAAGGTTTCACAACGACCAAGAATTGATTATAAGGAAACATATGCTTCTGTAATAGACACCGTTACTTTTAGATTTTTAATTAGTTTGATTGTATCACAAATGCTCAATATGCGCCTTATGGATGAAGTAATTGTTTATTTGTATGGTTCACTTGATAGTGACATATATGTGAAAATCTCCAAAGAATTTAAAGTGCCATGAACAAACGATACATGCCCGATAACCATAATCTCAATTAAATTGTTAAGATCATTATATGAATTGAAACAATTCGGACGCACGTGATATAATTACTTTAGCGATTATATGTTGAAAAAATACTATAAAAATGACAATTTCTGCCTATGTGTTTTCATAAAGAAAACAACTATTGGATTTATAATTGTGGCAGTCTATGTTGATTTAAATTTAATTGAAATTTCTGAATAGCTCAACAAAACTGTATATTATTTGAAAAATGAATTTAAAATGAAAGATTTGGGAAAAAAAAATCAAATTTTGTCTCAAATTGCAGATTGAACATTTTCCCAGAATGATTATTTGTTCGTCAATCTATATATAAAGAAAACGTTTTCAAACGATTTTATATGGATAATGCACATCCTTTGACATCACATATGATTGTTCAATCACTTGATATAAAAAAAATGCTCTTGATCATGAAATATCATATCTTAGTGCAATTGGAATATTAACTTATCTTGTAAATCGTACTCGACCCAATATAACTTTATTTGTAAACCTCCTTACAAGATATAGTTCTACACCAACACAAAGATATTGAAATGATGTTAAACATATTTTTCGTTTTATTGATTTTGAATTATTTTATTCTTAAAAGTCGGGATCTGCTTTAGTGGGATATGGAGATGCATGTTATCTCTCTGATCTACATAAAATTAAATCACAAACAGGGTATGTGTTTACACGTGGAGGAACCGCTATATCAAAGAGATCTGTGAAGCAATCCTTGAAAACAATATTCTCAAATCATTTTGAAATTATTGGAATACATGAAACATATCGATAATGTGTATGGTTGAGGAACATGATCCATCCCAAATATCATGAGAATTAATTTCAACAAAAAAACAGTTCAACAATTTTGTATGAAGACATTACTATTAATATTGCACAACTCAAAGGAGGTTATATCAAAGGTGACATAGCAAATCATATTTCTCCAAAATTCTATTATACACATGAGTTTTAAAAGAATGATGACATTGATATTCAACAAATTCGCTCAAGTGACAACATGGTTGATTTATTTACAAAAGCACTGCCAACATCTACATTCAAGAAATTGGTTCACGAGATTAGAATGTGTCGATTCAAAGATTTTTAGTGGTCAACATATGGGAGAGTAGTTGTACTCTTTTTATTTTGTTTAGATTTGATCCCATTGAATTTTCTTAGTAAAGTTTTAATGAGACAACATTTATTTTTAATACTCCAAAATAACGGTACTCTTTTTCCTTCTTTTGATTTTTTTTGTTCCATTGAGTTTTTATCAAAGAAGGTTTTAACGAGATAAATAATTTGTAATGTGTCATTTAATGAGGGGTATTGTAAATACTAAGTTTATTAGTAAATGACAATTGTACCCCTACAATCCTATAAATTAATACCATTGTATCCAAAAACATTTCATATAAATACAGGACTTTGATTCTTATAATAATACACACAACTTTATTGACCCATATTCTCTCTTCTCTTTCATAACAAATTAAAATTTATTGACATTATTAAAAAACTACTACCTTCTCATTTTAATATGATGTTAGCTCACCCTATCCCTGAAAAATGAAATAACACAAATATCTTTCCAGTCAAACGCCAGAACTTAAGTACAAGATTTTGACGATTTAACCTAAACAAAGGTCTCTTTTGGCGGCTTGATTTCCAATTTAAGGCCATGTTTGGTCTCATTAAATAAAAATTCTTTTTTTCTCATTTTTATCAACCACACATTCTATGATAAAATAATATTACATGTAAATTTAAAAAAAAAAATCTTTCTTTTTTAATCATATATTTTTCAAAAAATTATTATTCCTCTTATTACAATATAGAATATTGGAGCCCAAACAGGAGCTAAGTTAAGTCATATAAATAGATAAAAAGTTTCTTCTTGTTCAAACCTCTCAATTCAGCTCCTCATGGGACATTTCCACGCTTTGAAAGTTCAATTTTAGTTTTGTCTATATTTAAAAATGCATACATGACTCCGTCATTCCTAATTCAAGATCATGAAATATGATCGGACGTTGTTCTTCTCTTTCGTTCCCGTCTTCCTCTTCTTCTTCTTCAGATCCTCCATAGCTGTTGACTCCTTAGCTCCAAATCAAACTCTCTTGGATAATGGCACAACTCTTGTTTCTGCAAACCAAACCTTCGAATTAGGTTTCTTTAGTCCATGGAATTCTAACAACCGATACATCGGAATCTGGTTCAAGAAAGTCCCAGAAAAAACTGTGGTGTGGGTGGCAAACAATAACAACCCATTGACGGATTTATCCGGTATTCTCACAATCACTCCTGATGGAAACATCGTTGTCACCAGCATCAGAAACCAATCAAGTATCATTTGGACTGCAAATATAACATCAAGAACAGTAAGTAATCCAGTCTTGAAAATCCTGGACAGTGGAAACCTTGTCCTGAAAAATAGTACTGGCAATAATCTGGATAATTATGTGTGGCAAAGCTTTGATTATCCCCGTGATACACTAATTCCTGGCATGAAGCTCGGATGGAACCTTAGAACAAATGAAGAATTGTACTTAACCTCAAGGAGAAGTTCACAGGATCCATCTCCGGGTGACTATACATACAGGATGGACAGTCGTGGGTTGCCTTCAATAGTTCTCCGCCAAGGATCGCAGATTCAGTTCAGAAGCGGACCTTGGGATGGTTTTCGATTTGGTGGCCAACCTGTTCTGCAACAAAATACAGTTTTTAATCCAATTGTTGGGTTTGATTCAGACAATTTGTATTATGCATTTGAAAATGTTGATGTTTCTATCATATCAAGGTTTGTGGTGAACGAGTCAGGCCTTGTCCAGCACCTTACATGGAGCCAGGACCACTGGAATATCATAGCTACAATGCAATCAGATTCTTGTGATAATTATGCAAGCTGTGGTAATTTTGGGGTTTGTACTTTTTCTAATTCACTAAGTTGTGATTGCCTATCTGGGTTTGTGCCCAGGCAGAGACAGGCTTGGGCACAGTTTGATCGAACAGCTGGATGCATTAGGAGGACGCCATTGAACTGTAGTACAATAACCAGATTCAGAAAGTTTTCTGGACTAAAATTGCCTGACCCTTCGAATTTTTCAGTGGATAGAAGTGCAATGAATCTGTTGGAATGCGAGGCTGCCTGTTTGAGAAATTGTTCGTGCGTGGCTTATGCTATGACAAAATTCAGTGGATGTATGGCATGGTTTGGGGACTTGCTTGACATCAGAAAGTATTCTGAAGGTGGACAGGACCTGTACGTTCGGATGCCTGCTTCAGAACTCGGTAACTCTTTTAAGTTTGAATTTATTGAACGGTCTTGTCTTAAAGTTTAAACGTATGCAACACTGTACGATACTCATTCTACTAATAATGATTTTAAAAGTTACTTTTCTAGCAAAATAATTTTAAACATAGTCAAACATGCTCTAAACTTATTTTGGGTGATCCAAAGATTCAAGCAACAAATCCAAGAGAACCGCCGTGCTAGCATCAGTGGCCGTGATTTCCTTCCTTGTTCTGCTGGGTGTAATCAGTTGGTTTGCTTTCCGTAAGAAGACTGCAAACCGTAGAAGAGGTAAGCATATCAACCCCATTAAATTAATGTTCTTTTGACCAATTTTTTATTCATTTGATGCTATTGAAATGTTTGACAAAATGCCTCTGTAGCTATCAAACAGTGATTATTTATACCCACAAGATCATCTTTTGACTTTGGATATTAGGTTCATACAAGGTGGGGTCAGATATACTTGTCGTACAGTTTTTCGTGGTTGAAGTCACCATACGGCATCATTTTTTATTTTTTTTCCAGTAATCTGGTTTTATTAAGGAAGTACGCTAAGATTATCCATAGATTTGTGCGGTTTCTGAACCTATTGAGATTAGCCAAGAATTCAGTTATTGGGATATTGCAAGTCTTTAGGAAGAGCATGGTGGAGACTGATAATTAGAAATCACATAATATAGGTTCAATCCAGGACAAAAATCAATAGGAAAAGCTATTAGCTAACATAATTGCGAAATGTTATGATTGGTGATGGATTTTCTCACAGGTGAAGCGATAAAGACCATTTGAGATCAGAATAACTTTTAATACGGAGTTCCTAACTTTATATTTTTATCGTTGATTCAGCAGAAGAATTTGAATAGAGAGATTTGTATAAAAGACTTTTGCAGACTACGAATTTAACCTTAAAGTACTTTTGCCAGATAAGTTTCGAGACTTTACACAGGAAGATAGTTCCTATTTGCAATTTTATTACTTCCTCTTTCACTGGCTTTCTTAGTATAGAGCCAGAGTTCCAACTATAGAAGTTACGAAAAAAACAACATACAGCTCTCTGATTGTGACAACGAAAGTGCAGAATTTTCAAGTACCTCGAGTCTCTTTTTTTAATCTGATCGTTTCCACTTACATCTGGAATACATTAGTTTCAGTGCCCCTATTGAACATTATTGAGAATTCCATAATGATATGCATAATTTGCACTAAATCTAGTAAACATTGCAAGAACAAGTACAGAGGTTACTTAAAGAAGTTTTGTTGAGATCTACTGTGAATTTCTGTACTGACACCTTGTTAATAATGCCAGCTTTGGCATATCAGGCCAATCAGGGACATGATAATCCAAACCAAGATATCAATCTAAGCATTGAAGATGAAACTCTGGAGTTACCTTTATTCAGTTTTGTCACAATTTCAACTGCAACTAATGAATTTTCATTAGCAAATAAAATTGGGCAAGGTGGTTTCGGCCCCGTTTACAAGGTAGTTTTTGGTTTTATATATTTATTTTATTTGACTTAAAGATTTGTTTATTACATATCTTACTGGTCAGTTTAATGATTTTGAATTTCATCATTCCCTGCAGGGTGTCCTCCCAACGGGAAAGGAAATAGCGGTTAAAAGACTTTCCAAAGATTCTGGACAAGGCCTTAAAGAGTTCAAGAATGAAGTTATCTTGATCGAGAAACTACAGCACAGGAATCTTGTTAAGCTACTGGGTTGCTGCATTCATGGAGAAGAGAGAATGTTGGTTTACGAATACATGCCCAACAGGAGTTTGGACTTGTTCATTTTCAGTAAGTCTCTCAACAATTAATCTTTACATCTCCACCAAATTATTTTGGATTTTAGAGCTAAATTTTTGAATGCCTTGATCAATCTACCTAGATCAAACAAAAGATACAACTCTAAGTTGGCAGAGGCGTTTTGACATTATAGCGGGAATTGCCAGGGGGCTTCTCTACCTCCATCGTGATTCAAGGTTGAGAATAATTCATAGGGATCTGAAAGCAAGCAATATTCTTCTGGATAATGATATGAATCCTAAAATCTCAGACTTCGGCTTAGCAAGAATATTTGGAGGGGATCAATACGAAGAAAATACAAAAAGAGTCATGGGCACTTAGTAAGCTAGCATGCTTCTTTCCTCCTTTTGTACTTAGTCTTGGTTTCTATTTCTACTAAAACTTGTTTTACTACTTCGTGTAGCGGATACATGGCTCCTGAATATGCTATAGATGGACTTTTTTCGATGAAATCTGATGTGTTTAGCTTTGGAGTGCTCGTTTTGGAGATAGTGAGTGGAAAGAAAAATAGAGGATTTCATCATCCTGATCACGACCTCAACCTTTTGGGACATGTGAGTTTAAAATACTATAATTCTTTATGAGTGATAAAGCACACTAAGTCACTAACTTTATACGATTTTCTATTGCCATAGGCTTGGAAACTATGGACGGAAGGAAATCCTATGGATCTTTTGAATGCTTCATTAGTGACTCTGAACTTAGAATCTGAAGTGTTAAGATGTATCCATGTCGGCTTGTTGTGTGTACAACAACGCCCTGAAGACAGACCTATTATGTCTAATGTTTTATTAATGTTAGACATCGAGCACCCGGTGGTTTCTCAACCTAAACAACCTGGTTTTTACTCGGAAAGATCACTTATTGACATGGCTACGTCTTCATCAACAGGAAATAAACCTCATACTTCTAATGAAATAACTGTAACATTATTACAAGGTCGATAGAATCCTTTATATATGTATATTATTTTTTTCATTTTGTGGTAAATTAATTAATATTAATTCCGAAGTAATTATTTCTTTAGCTGAGTAACAAAGGAGTTCCACTTTTGTATTTGTATTGTTAGTCTATCGCTTTCATCCGATTTAAATGCATAGAGAAAAAAGAAATCCCACAATACTTAACCAAGTTTTGCTGGATCTCTCATGGACACGTAACATATATTTATTCCATAAATAAGGTCATCTGTATATTGGTCCACTATTGACTATGAATTTAAGAGTCTTCAAGTAAATGGTCCAATCTCCACCTAAAATTGCTGTGAATTAACTCAGAATATAGAAACGACAAGATTTCATTTTAGCCACTGCCTGTCTTAAAATTAATAACCCATTTTGGGAAGAATTTTACAGTTTTTATACCCTATATCAAGAAAATCATGTACACACAGTAAAAATCACAAGCTTTTATCACAAGAAATTCATGCATAATGAGCCCGTGAATTTGAACTTAAGGCTGTTGGTTTTCTGGGAACAGCCATTTTTGTTCTTTCCAACGTACTGTCCATAAAATTGTAGGGTCAGGATAAATTTATCTTTTTCCAGTGGCGTAAATAATTCCCAATTTCCAAGCTTAAAATAACAATGAGTTTGAATTTTCAAACCCCAGACATAGGGAAGAAAGAAAATGTGAAAAGACAAGCTTTGTCACATCTGAAACTAATATGCATGGCTGAAACCTAGCTATTAGCCTATTAGCACCCATTTGCCTTTGTTATAATGATGAGAGAAATAGTAATTTGTTGAACAATATACAGCTAAAAATTAGGAGGTTTCTTTTTCATTTACTTGTAATATTATTTTATTAGAAAATGTATCATCATTAATAAAAAATTAGAAAAGAATAAATTATAATTTAATAAAAAATAATGAGAGCAAAAAAAGGGACTAAATCTGTGGTTAAGATTTTGAAAAAGACATCCCACTAATGTTTTTAATAATGAGTACTACATCTAGAAGCCCAGTCCCAATGTGATACATAGGTACAAGGCCATAGATTAGTTCTTATCGATGAAAATTTAAATCAAAATTTTAATTTAAATCAAAATAATAATTAATTTTAATCATATATTTTATAGACTTCACAACTTTTTAATTACATATCTCATCAATTTTTATCAAAATCATCAATGTTACTCTTATCTTGTATTTACTCTTTAAATTACAATTTTCCAAACTTAAAAACTATTTTGATATTATATTGCTCACTTGAATACGTATCAAGTGTATTGCTTGCAATTAAAATTAAATGTAACAACGCAGCGCAGTTACTTATACAAGTTCAGAAACATGAAAGGGAAATTATAGAAACAAACCATGTATCATCTGAAGGAAATCTTAACATACTTTCTTCTGTTTCTTCTCCGGAACTGCAGTTCCACCGATACAATAGGGCCAAACCAGACTCTGAAAGATGGAGATATATTAGTCTCGAGTGGAAAAGCCTTTGCTCTTGGTTTCTTCAGCCCTGGAAAATCCAGCAATCGATATGTTGGGATTTGGTATAACAAAGTTCTAGAACAAACAGTTGTATGGGTTGCTAATCGCGACAATCCCATTAAAGGGCCTTCCGGAGTTCTTGCAATTGACCCTGCTGGAAATCTTGTTTTGTCCGATGGAAATCACAATCTTTCTGTCTGGTCAACTAATGTGACGTCAATGATTCTGAAAAATTCGCCTTCAGCTCAGCTCATGGAGACTGGAAATTTTGTGCTCTTTCAAGATCAAAGCAGAAGTGTTATTAGATGGCAAAGCTTTGATTATCCTACTAATACTTTATTACCTAACATGAAAGCAGGGTGGGACAGAAAGGCTGGATTGAACACGTCTTTCACATCCTGGAAATCTCGTGATGATCCCGGAACTGGTGACTATGCATTCAAAATAGAGCTTACTGGCACGCCCCAGTTTTATTTGTTAGAGGGTACAAACAGGTTATGGCGAACCGGACCCTGGAACGGGCTTGGATGGAGTGGTGTGCCAGAAATGGTTTCAAATTTCATCTTCAAAATTTTTTATGTAGAAAATGATGATGAAGTGACTATAACATACTCTATAAAAGACCCATCAATCTTTTCAAGATTGGTGGTAAATGAATCTGGGACTCTGGAACGGCTTACTTGGCAAGGAAGTGAGCGCGGATGGGCAAGATTTTGGTATGCACCCAAAGATCAATGTGATAGTTATGCACACTGTGGAGCATTCAGCAGTTGTGACCTATTCAATTTGAGTGACTTTGAATGTTCATGCCTTCCAGGATTTGAGCCCAAGCTAGAACGTCAATGGTACCTACGGGAAGCATCACATGGATGTAAAAGAAAGAAAGGAGAAAATATTTGTGGTAATGGAGATGGATTTAAGAAGGTGATAAATGCGAAAGTCCCCGACACTTCAATTACACATGTGAATAAGAGTTTAGAACTGAAAGAATGTCAAGAATTGTGCCTAAAAAATTGTTCATGCACGACTTTTGCAACTGCTAATATCAGTGGAGGAGGAAATGGTTGCATCACTTGGCATGGAGACTTGGTAGATATCAGGCGCTTCCCAAACAGGGGCCAGGATTTGTACATAAGAGTTCCTGCTGCGGAGATAGGTATTCACTATAAATTATTTGAGTTGAGTCTAATATTGATTTGTGACTGAATTCCCCAAAACAGTCATATATTGAAAAGCACAAATACAGGTAACAGGATTTTACACATTGCACTGCAGAAAGATCGCCCAAGTTATGACAATTTCAAGTAATTGTTATTCCCAGCTACAAATAAACATGGTTGCAGAGAAGTTCACTAAACTAGTGCAGTTTGCATCCCTAGAAATCGTTATTTACATTATTCATTCTCAGAAATTCAAAAAGAGGACTAGAATGATAATTTCAAATATCCAAAGATTGCCAATTTTTATTTTCACTTTTTTGAAAAGATTCCAAATAAGTAAAAAGTAATTTAAATCTTTCCGATCAATAAAAGTCCTCTATTTTCAGCTCAGGATACAAGGAACTCAAAAGGCTTTCGTGGGAAGAGATTGATGACAACTGCGATAGTGTTAAGTTTAGCAATGCTTCTCATACTCTTCTTAGCATGCTGGTTGTTGAAGAAGAAGAGAAAAGGTAAGAAACAGCTCCTCTTTTATCTTACCCAACATCTTGATACCAATACTTATCATACCTGTTCGATAAAAAGAATTTGTGAAATTTAAAGAGTCTCTTTTGCTCTGTTGAATCTATCTAACTTTCAAGTTTCCAGTTATCAACTTTCTGTGCCCTTATGCAAAAGACTTGACAGTATTTTTTTTTTTCCTGAAAAGACTATAGGCTAATAACTAGAAATGAGTCATGAAGTTGGCTACGGTAATGTGTTTAATGCTACGTATAGTATGAAAAAAAACACTACTTTATTTCGTTCTTTATTTGGCCATCAGGTAAAAATTCATGGTAAAAATTCATTTTTCCATGTGTATCCATTCACCTGAACAAACAATATTGAGATCTTACAGCAAGATGCCAGCCATTAATATATGATTATCGGCCTTCCATGTTGACAGGTACAGAAGGACAGAGAAAGCGTCCATTTAGCTTTAACGTGGGTTTAACATCCTATGGCAGTATGGCAGAGGAGATGGAAGGTAGTGGAACAAATGTTGAAGTGTCTATCTTGGATCTGAGCACCATTGTTTCAGCCACTGAAAATTTTTCTCTGGCTAATAAACTTGGAGAAGGTGGCTTTGGTGCAGTTTACAAGGTATATTCTCTCAGAATTTGAACAATCTATTCCTCTGGCCATAGTTGCTTGATTTATTCCGTTATGAATTTTTATGGCATTTGGAGGATGTATAACTAGGTAGTTTTAGTATTAGTTATAAAAATTATTAGGCCAAAATATGTCAAACTTCTACATTAATGGTGAAATATTGAACTATAAATTGGATTTTAGGGTCGGCTTCCCAGTGGGCAAGAGATAGCTGTCAAAAGACTGTCAAAAATATCAGGACAAGGGAATGAAGAATTCAAAAATGAAATCATGCTGATTGCAAGACTCCAGCACAGAAATCTTGTAAGACTTTTGGGATGTTGCATTCAACAAGATGAGAAGATGTTGATATACGAGTACCTCCCAAACAAAGGCTTAGACTATTTTATCTTTGGTATGCCAATTCCCAATTTGCATAGCATGATAGCATTTAAACTCATGCGGCGTAGGGCCGGCCCACAGAATTTAGAGGCCTTAGGCGACTAATTATTACGAGGCCCTCAAACATAATTTTTTTACAAGCTTAACGATATTTGAATATTTAAATAAATAATATTTTTATTTAAAACGAAGATTTTATGCAATTCAAAAGATAGAGTAACAAAATAAAACCTCTCTAACAACTCGAGAGATTATAAGCACGTATTATTTTTTGAGTGATTTGATGGGTTTTGGACTAGAGCGGGTATTGGCCCTATTTATTTTTTTATGAGGCCCCTTGAAATCTTGAGGCCCAGGACAGTGGCCTAGTTTGCCTTGGGTCAGGGCCGGCCCTCCGCCTATGTGTTTCAATATCTCACTGATGAATTTTTGAATTTTAACTTTTAGACTGGAAATTATGATCTTAAACGGTATCAAACATATTACTCATGCATAAACCTCAAAATTCTACTGGCCCAGATGAAGCAAGAAGATCACTTATAGACTGGAGTAAACGATTCGAGATCGTCTTGGGAATTGCAAGAGGGATGATATACCTCCATGAAGACTCCAGACTAAGAGTTATTCATAGGGATTTGAAAGCTAGCAACATCTTACTAGACACATCCATGAATCCCAAGATATCAGATTTTGGTCTGGCAAGGATTTTTGAAGTCGGCCAAGATAAAGTGAATACAAATAGAGTAGTTGGAACCTAGTAAGTAATACTCACAACTATTTTTGCAGACAAATGACAGAGAACAATGAATTAAAGGAAGAGAAATGTCCAAAACTGATTGGTGAATATGGAATCAATTCTTGACTTATTTGAATGTATGATTGCAGTGGTTATATGTCACCAGAATATGCAATGGAAGGGCAATTCTCAATAAAGTCTGA
>CAIGRN010010641.1:0-32562 GCA_903798345.1 Fraxinus anomala | reverse complement strand
GTGAGACTTCTTTTACTCCCAACAGCTTGCCTCGTAATCAATGGTTACAATTAATTTGTTGTACTATACATCAAATAAATGCTCAACTGTTAGCCGCCACCTAATTAACGAATGCAAAATAATTCTTCTATTGTAAATATGAATTATGAACTCGTCTCACTTTCCACGAGCTACATTGTATGACCAGACAATAAAGGAAAAAAAGAAATCAATAAATCTTAACAATAACAATGTTGAGTCATGTTAATATAAAGCAATGTAATGTACATTTGATAAACTTGACAAGATAATGACGAAAATAATTAACTAAAAGAATAATCTATTCATCATTAGTCCAATAATCAATTCTTATATTATTGTGTATGTATCCCATAAATTTTTTTAAGATTGACGTACACTGCTACTATCGTCACTACCTCTTTACTTATCTTATCATTTTATACATCTTCGTCAACCTCAATGACAGAAATAGGCAATTACTACTACCATCGTCACTACCTCTTCACTTATCGGATCATTTTATACATCTTCGTCTACCACAATGATAGAAATAGGCTATGTATTGCAATATTCACCTAAAACTAATGTCCCACAAATCTATGTTAAAGAGCGCAAAAGATTTGTGTCAACTCGTCTTAGCATCCATTGTCCGTGAGCCAATTTGAACCGGTATTCGTGGCCATTGCACCTGGCTGCTCTTGGTTAGCAATCCCGCTGTGCCACCCATGGCTTGCGGTCATTGCACCAAGTTCTCCACTAAATGTGCACCGTGTGCATTACCATATTTAGGATTAGTCAAGAATTGTGATGAGTCTATGGCTTGCGGTCATTGCACCAAGTTCTACACTAAATGTGCACCGTGTGAATTACCATATTTATGATTAGTAAAGAATTGTGATGAGTCACAAAACCAGTCACCTGTTGTGTCAAAGAATTAATCCATTGATGAATTTGTGTTAGTTAATCCCCCCACAATACCCTTCTTTTGCCTGGGCCACGACCACTAATTTGTTTTCCTTGAACCATAGTTAGAAGCGTAGACTAGTAGTAGACAAGTTTCAGTTCCAATTGATGCATATGAAGCTTGTGAATTCAAACACTCTGCAATCTATGGCCGTGTCCATCTCACCGTTTAATCATTCTTCATCAATAAATAAGATGTTCAATCATGCTGATTATAAATCTAAATAAATTAATCTAATTGCCAAACCTCTCATCGGCTATGACCCCTAAAAAAGAAGCCACAACTAATGTCTAATGTTGAGAACGAAAAATAATAATTCCTCGATCCCATAAAGATAGGCGTACCTTTTTTTTTTGGTCTCAAATTAATGATAATTTTCTTTAATAAGAGTATAGGTGATTTCTTAGTTTTCTAACTATTGACATTTTTACCTTCGTTCGAATAATTTATGAGATGGAGGGAATAATAACTACTAAAGAATGGACAAGTATTGACACATATTTATCATAGTTTCATCCTAGTTCCTTGCTCCATTCTCGATTTGAGCATCGAGGTTGTCTGATGAGGACTATTTGATTCTATTGACTTGTATGTGTTGGTTTTTTCCTCTTAGGAACAGCAGGAAATTAAAAATAAGGGAGAATCTGTTCATTATTTGGGAGAGTCTGTTCACGTTTAGTTATTTTTCGAGAATTGTTTAAACATGAACGTCTATTATGTAGCAGATAGCCAGTTACCCACCCTACCCGCTCTAACTGTAATTTCTTTAAAAATTACTGTTTGAGTAGGCAGCAATAAATATTTCCCATTGCCAAATTTCGTTGACCAATAAAAGCCATTCTATTTAACAGTGAATGGATGAACTTGTACTAACTGACTGAATTTCTATAAATATAACAAATCAGTTGGAGGATGAACATCCAAAATACTATGGAGTTTGAACAGGAAGAAGCACTAGAGCCAATGAGTCCTAGTGCTCAATATCTGAAGAGCTCAGCATTGTCACTTACTATTTTAGGTGTTATGGAACTAGAAGCTCCAATTGATGAATCTATTGCCATGCCACTCCTCAGAGATTTATTCATACCCTTAAATCATCGCTTTTCCTCAATCGTGGTGAGTTGTTTGATGTTCATCCTTTTCGTTTTTAAGAGTGAGGCACCACCGTGGTCAAATAGGGTTGCATGTTACTAGTGTTCGGGAATAAACTTGAATGGTTCATTATAGTCATGTCACATGCAGGTTTATTTAGAGTATAGGACTCCTTGCTTTCTTTCATCAAAAAACTAGTTATCGAACATGTAAAGACTATAATACTTTAACTAGGTGTATGCAAAAAGGAGATAATAATCAAGAAGTGATTTTTTGGACTTCAAGCAGGTTTCCAAGAAGGGAGGAGCAAAGAAATGGAAAACGGTGGAGGTAAATCTAAAAGATCATGTTAATATACCATTTCTTCCCAGTGGCATGTCAACTGATTATTATGATGAATGTTTCGATGAGTATTTATCGAAACTAGCACGGGAGCAACTTCCAGAAAATCGACCTTTGTGGGAAGTTCTCATATTTAACTACCCAACAAAGAATGCAGCTGGGAATATGATATTCAAGCTTCACCATTCACTTGGAGACGGCTATTCTATAATGGGAGCGCTTCTGTCTTGTCTACAAAGACTTGACAATCCTTCTATGCCATTAACGTTCCCATCGCGCCAGTCTAACTCAAAGCCTAATCGTCACAGCCCAGGTTTTCTCAGGCTCATGAATCGATTTTTTTCAGGGTTGATTAAAACTACATACGATTTCGGATGTAATCTCTTGAAGAGCACTTTGATTGAAGACGATAAATCACCAATTAGATCCGGGCATGGAGGTGAGAGTGGACCATTTGCTATAACTACAACTACATTTTCCAATGAACACATTAAGCAAATAAAGACCAAACTTCAAGTGTTAAATTCTTGGGCTTCCTTTTCTTTCTTGTTTTCTTATTGATTGGACATTTTCTCATTGTTTATGCTCGTGTAAGGTCACACATTTAAGTATTGCATTTCGTTCACAGACGCTTAATGACGTGATTACTGGGGTAATCATGTTTGGAACACGATTATACATGCAAAGAGAGAATCAAGATTCCAGTAAAACGAACTGTACAGCACTTGTACTACTCAACACTTGGGCCATTGGAGGCTACAAGTCAGTAAGTGAGATGATCAAACCTAATGCAGAAATGCCATGGGGTAATCGTTTTGCATTCTTGCACGTTTCTATTCCTAAATTGATTGCCTCTGAGTTAAACAATCCACTCAAATTTGTTTACAATGCCCGGCAATTAATCAAGAGGCAAAGAAATTCTGCATCAGTTTATCTGACGGGTCAGTTTCTTGAAGCCATCACAAAGTTTAGAGGTCCTGAGGTATGTATATTGATTTTCCACGTAACAAAGCTTATTTTCATCTCATATTTTATCAGTGTTTGCAAGCTTACTTTTGGGTTCTTCTCTAGTTTTGTACGAAAAATAGTTATAGGTCACTAACTTTTCAAGAATTAATCGCGAACGGAGTCCTGAGTAAGAACTGTTTTGATCTATTTTTATTTACTTTTTGTTTTATATACTTATTTTCTTCACTAATTTGATGTTAAATAGTGCTTGGACATAAATATCATCACCTATTTTAAGTATGCGAGACCCAGGTTGCAACTTATCAAGGTTTTTTTTTTTTTTTTTTTAACAATTTTCATTAGAATAATGCTATTTATGTGCAATGCTTATTCAGAAGAAGTGATGTGGCAATAATTAATTTGAGACATCATAGCAATAAACCAAAAACTAATATATTTTACACTCAACCATGCATGTTATAACTCCCTGCTGAAAATCTTTCAAAAAAATTATCTGTCCTAAATAATTCGGGTTTGATGCAACAGGCAACGTCCCGATACATCTACAGCACATTAAATAATTCAAGCCTGGCAATATCCAATATGATGGGGCCTGTGGAACAATTGGCTTTAGCTAATATCCCAATTAAAGGATTGTACTTTTGGGTGGTTGGAGTACCGCAGGTAATTGCGTATAAAATTAGCTCCTGTTTAAGCTTTCAAATATAGACATCCCGATTCTCGAATGAGATTAATTGATTATAGTCTCTTTGAGACATGCTTGATAGTTTTTTTTTTTTTTTTTTAGAATTACAATGCTGCACTTTATATGTCTACATTGAAATGATTGGTTGTTCATAACATGTTGTGGCTGAATTATGCAGAGTCTTCAAGTAACAATGGTGAGTTATATGGAAAAGCTGAGAATTGTCATGTCAGTGGAGAAAGGTTTCATTGATCCGAATAAGTTCAAGTCATGCATTGAATATGCCTTTGAGGCAATTTCCAAAGCAGCACTAGAGTGATGCTCAAACTTTATTCTAGTTTGAAAGTTCATTAATTTCTGCTTTGTTTAAAGTCATATAAAATTTAGTCCGATATTAATATTTGGATTATTTTAGTAAATAGTTTAAGGTTGTATCTTATGAATCTTTTTTAGTATTTGTTTGATGAGAAATGAATGTCGGTTTTATCCACTCAATGAAATCCCAAGCACTTACGCAAGAGAACGAATCTGCTTTAACTATACTGTGTATCTCGATTTACAAATCTATTCTCCTTTTAGCGATTAGTATTTCTTACTTCTCATTTTGTTCTCTGTAATAATAAAATACATTGTTCTACAATTTTGTATAAATCAACATCTATAATTATTGTAATAATCTATCATCATCATCGAAGAAAAGAAAGTATAAATTGAATTTGTAACTCCACAATAAGCATGGTAAAGAATTGTATTAATTGTATAGCAAAATATTTTCTAAACTATGCAAGTAATCAATAATGAAAGACGGCTGTCAATAATGTGAACATAGGCATGCGCGAAAGGAGAGATAAAATAAGTGAGTACATATATAATTCAAATTTCAACTCTAATGTATATTATATGGGACAAATTTAAAATAATAAACAAGTGAGATAAAATAAGAAACGAGAAAGCATAAAAGGAGAAAATTTGAAATATGGTGACTCATTTTATGCACATCTAGACGATCATTTTCATAATGTTTACTTTTTCTTACCGATCAGCTAGACATAGACACGTTGTATTGGAGAGTAACTTTTGTAGACATTGTCTATTTTAACTTACGTAGTAACCGTTTAAATGCAATTCATATTAGTGTTGGAGATGTGGTCCAAGGATCTATTATATATTTCTTGGAGCTTTTTAGTCTAATTGTGTACAACGTGAACATTAAATATGTTCGTCGAAGCCAAAGTTTGATTGTAGGAATACTTTGCACTCAACCATGTTAAAACCCATTGTTGAAAATCATTCTAAAAAAATTTATGTCCTAAATAATTTGGGTTTGATGCAACAGGCAACAACCCGATACATCCACGGCACAATAAATAATTCAAGCCTGATAATATCAAATGAGATGGGGCCTGTGGAAGAAGTGCCTATACCTAATATCCCAATCAGAGAGTTTTCCTGTATTTTTAGCTTATAATTGTAAAATTAGCTTCTGTTTCAGCTCTCAAATATAGATATTCTGATTCTCGAATAAGACATGCTTGATAGAGTTTTTATTTTTAATTTTTTTTACTTTTATCACTTTCAATGCAGCAACTTTATATGTTTGCATTGAATTGATTGGTTCTTCATAACATGTCGTGCATGCTGAATTATATAAGTAACTATGGTGAGTTATGCTGAACAGACGAGAATTGTCACGTCGGTGGAGAAATGTTTCATTAATCCAAATAAGTTCAAGTCATGCTTGTATTTCACGAGACCTGAGGCAAATTTCAAAATTTGGACTTCCAAATCGTAACGAGCAAGCAATTGTTTTTATTTTTTTCATTTATAAGAGTTTACGGAACTAAATTTGTTAATTTTAGCAGCTTCGGTTTCAAACTAACATAGAATACTTTGCACTCAACCATGTTATAACCCCTCGTTGAAAATCATTCTAAAAAAATTTATGTCCTAAATAATTTGGGTTTGATGCATCCACGGCATAATAAATAATTCAAGCCTGATAATATCAAATGAGATGGGGCCTGTGGAAGAAGTGCCTATACCTAATATCCAATCAGAGAGTTTTTCTGTATTTTTAGCTTATAATTGTAAAATTATCTTCTGTTTCAGCTCTCAAATATAGATATTCTGATTCTCGAATAAGACATGCTTGATAGAGTTTTTATTTTTAATTTTTTTACTTTTATTACTTTCAATGCAGCAATTTTATATGTTTGCATTGAATAGATTGGTTCTTCATAACATGTCGTGCATGGTGAATTATATAGTCTTCAAGTAACCATGGTGAGTTATGCTGAACAGACGAGAATTGTCACGTCGGTGGAGAAATGTTTCATTAATCCAAATAAGTTCAAGTCATGCTTGTATTTCGCGAGACCTGAAGCGAACTTCAAAATTTGGGCTTCTAAATCGTAACGAGCGAGCAATTTTTTTTTTTTTCATTTATAAGAGTTTACGAAACTAAATTTGTTAACTTAAATTCAATAATACAGAAACAAATAAAAATAAAATATTCAAAATACTTATGTTGCAATCACATAAATTAACATCACATGCTATATCATTGATTAATCAATAAAATAACAAATAAAATGAAATATTCAAAATATTTATATTACAATCAAATAAAAATACAAATTTTTTTTAAATAATCACTTAAATATAACCCGTCTTACGATTTTAGAGACAAAAATATCAATCAATTTTGGATTGACGAGTTGTTCAATCATTTCTTTTTCAATTGATAATATACTAAGTTAAAATAATCAATAAACATACTAAATTAAGTATCTAAACATGAAAATACTCACAAATATCCACATTTGGTGACCCGGATAAGTGTGATTTTTAGATCAAAAATAACAGGGGACCCCAATCTTTCATATATGTAGCACTTGGGTACACAGAAATGGAAATCATCCATTTAACAATTAAAAACTTTAGGTTTTTGTTAAAGAGACAATTTTGTCTTATGACTAATAAAAACTAAAAGAAACCAATTACAAAAAATATAATAATATAAAATATAAAGCTTTTGAGTAATGCTATTTATATGGTGATGTTCATTTTTCCAATGTATAAACATTGCTCATCCATAGTCAACTAATTTCAACAAAGCACACCAGTTTATTTCTCTCCATGACATTCCAATGGTATAACAAATTTCGATCGTGTTACATGTAGATCATAATTTATAAATTTATTTACCAACTAGGTGATGTGACGAGATTTGATTGGATCAAAATTTGATCATCAACCAAATAAAAGAAAAAACTCCCCATTTTTTTTAACACTTCATCAATCTGTAAAAGATTATGTAAATGATGATGTACAACAAGCATTTTTCAACAAAATTAACGGAACGATAAGAACTGAATTCTTGTAACAACCATAGGTAATTCTCGATAAATGGTTTTGATACATAATAATTACACAAGCTTGATAACATTATCTTTTACTAACTAAAATCATGCTGATAGATTCTAAATACATAGAAGCACCTTCTAATTCATTATATTACTTTTCTGGGCGGTTTATTAGTAATTGCATCATTGTAAATTGTTGGCATATTTCCTCGTGTCACATTATAAAAGGAAGTTTTTTCTTTTTTTTATCTTTATTTTCTCTCCTGGGGACACCATGCAATCTTACACGATCAAATTACTAATAAATCGCCCAGAAAAGACTGATTCGTGTAGGACTTATTTTGTTTTTTCTTATTTTGTCTCTATTTTGTCTCCTAGGGACACCATGCAATCTTACAATCTCTCTAATGTACAGATGTGTTAACTGATCTAAGCTAAATATCATTTTTACCGGAAGAAAATGAGCGGACTTAAACAATATATTTGGCTTTGTTTCCATGTATAGGTTTAAATTCTAAGTAAATATAACATCTACTTAGTAATTAGAAATGATAAACTCACACTTCATCAGGTTAATAAACTACACAGTACCTTGAATTACATAATATCCAACTTTTATTGCTTTTAATCTTAGATAAACTTAATATCCAATATTATTTAGAAATGATTAAGTCAAAGCTTAATTATTAAACAAATAAACAATTAATCATCTATATTGCATTCAGAATTAAACTGTATTAAACATTGGACAAATGAAATTTCAATAACATGTTTACATATAAATTTGAGATGCACGTTTGGAATGCTAAAGAGTAAAGTTTCCTATAATTTTGCTTCAGCAGGAGATTCCAGTGCAGCTTTGGAAATGGCCTCGAAGGCATTTTCAATACAAGACTTGAACTTATCAAGGTCTATGAAACCTTTCTCCACTCCCATCGAAATTCTAAGCTTCCCCACGTAACTCACCATTGTTACTGAAAGGCTCTGCATAGTTCAGCATGCACAACATGTTAAAGAGGCAACAATCAAGAGATAAATAAATGAATTGAAATGTAGAAATTTTTAAGAGAGAATATTAATACTATTTAGTTGGGAATTCTTAGATTTACTGATTATGAAAATAACATGGGTCGAGTTTTTAATCAAATTACATTGTAAGATTCATACAACAATGGAAAGACATGTGAGGGCATACTTCAATAACTTGGCAGTTAATCTACGTTGGAGTTGGCAAGGCCAAAAGTATATTTTCGAAAGTTAATTTTAAAGTGTAAATTTATAAGCTAACTGAAGTATAAGAAGCTCTTGAAATGGTAAAATAGAGTACCTGAGGTGCCCCAGCCACAGCAAAGTACAATCCTTTAATTGGTCGATCTGCTAAAGCCATTGGTTCCACGGGCCCCATCATATTTGATATTGTCAAGCTCGAATTATGCAATGAGCCATGGATGAATCGGGCAACAGCCTGTTACATAACACCGATATCCACATTATCCTTGCATATTCAGTAAAATGATTTAATTGTATTCAGTATTATTATTGAAAAAACAAAAATAATAAAATACTTCTTGGTCTGTTGCTAGTCAATCTTGTCGAAACTGCCAAATATGCACTCGGAGCTAATCTTATATACATGAAATGATTTTATGATGATATTTTACTTTGATGAAAATGAATACTAATTTAGCAAAAAAATTATTATAACAACAAAAATTGGAAAAATATACCCTTATAGAAAAAAAAATGTTAGATATGAAAATGGCACGAGAAACTAAGAGGGTCTCCAATACAATCGTGAATTGTTTTAAAAAAATTGCCGCATAAGCAAAAATAGACTTGTTAAAAAAAAATCTTCAAGAAAATAGATAATCTAGACCTAGATTTATATGTACAAGGCTACAATATCTGTTAAATATGCTGATTCAGCTATTTAATTGATTATTCCCTCGTTTGAGCCCTATTTTTGGCTAAAATGTATTTTATAATAGTGTTTTGTTGGAGAATGTGTGGTTAAAAATGAGGAAAAATTTTGGATTCATGTGTAAAATCATTTTATGTGAGAATGTGTAGTTAAAAATGAATTTTGAAAAAATGAGTTTTTGAAAAATGGAGGCCAAATATAGGCTACGTTTCTACATTTATTAGATAGTAGATTGGCAGTAATCCACATGGTTTATTTAAATAGGAAATATGTGAACTTGCCTTAAAAAAAATTCCTCTGGACTTTAGACAAATATGTAACTTTTATCAAACAATAACGAAACGTTAATTTTGAGGGAAAGTTTTCTAGACTAATATTTTTTTTTTCTTTTGTCAGAAGACTTAGAATGAGAGTGTCTAAATGAATTAAGAACTCCAACCCACGTTGTCTACTTTGACAAGAATGTTTAAATGGTTCAAAATTCGAAGGAATTGAGTGTCTAAATGGATTAGAAATTTTAATAAACTGTCTTATTTGACAAGAATTCCTAGATAGTTTGAAATTTGAGTAAAAATAGGGAGGGAGCATTTAGTTGCAATTTGAAGTGAGAATGCTATGTTTGTCAAAAAATTCAAAAAGTGGACATTATTTGTTTACAGCCCCAAAAGTAGCTAGGGTACGAAATGCATCTTTCTCTTAAATTATTCATAATTTCCTCTAATTATGTGCTAATAAATTTAGCCCCTATTTGGTCCACACAAAAATTAGATTTAATAAGCTCTTGTTTGATTCCTTTTTTTAAAAAATACAATTTTCTATATGTTCATTTCAATCACACATTTTTTAATAAAATAATATTATAGACAAACCCAAAAATGTTTCCTTCATTTTTAACCACACATTCACCATCAATCTACTATTTAGAAATGTGTTCTACGCCAAAAAAATTGGGCTAAAACAGGCCCTAAAAGTTACAGAAATGCAGCGTTGAAAAATTGATAAAAGTTGTAAATCTCATAAAAATTTTGATTGAAAAAAATAAATTTTAAAAAATGAAGGTCAAATAAGGGCTTAGCATGATATCACAATTGCACAAATGAAAAATGAGGAAAAAAAGAACTTGAGGGGAAATAATTATGACATTGAACATTAATATGCATACCTCAGGACCTCTAATTTGTCGAATGGCATCAAGAAAGTGGCCAGTTAGATAAACGGATGCAGAATTTCTTTGCCTTTTGATCAACTGGTGTGCTTCTTTGACAAATTTTATTGGATTGTTTAACTCCTGGGTAGACAATTTGGGAATAACTACCTGTAAGAATGCGAAACGATTACCCCATGGCATTTCGGCATTAGGTTTGATCATCTCATTCACTGACTTATAACCTCCGATAGCTCGAGTGTTAAGTAGTACGAGTGTTGTACATTTGGCTTGACCGGAATCTTCATTCACTCTCTGCATGTATAACCGCGTGCCGAATATGACTATCCCAGTAATCACGTCATTAATTGTCTGTAAAAGAAATGAAAGCTTTAAAAGGATCTCAAGTATTTGGTCGATTCACGATGATTCTTTGAAGAGCAGAACACGAGAGTTGCTCATATATGGAAAATTCAATGACAAGAAGAAGAAAACAAGGAAACAAAAAGAGAGAGAAGTCATTAAATTTTACCACTTTAAGCCTGTCCTTGATTTGCTTGAGGTGATCCATGGAAAAAGTAGTAGTAGTTAAAACAATTGGTCGAAACTCCACTCCATCTTCACCTGATCTAATAGGTGATTTATCATCTTTGATCAAACTGCTCTTCAACAGATTCAATCCGAAATCGTATGCTGTGTTAATCAATCCTGAAAAGAACTGGGACATGGGCCTGAAAAAGTCGTGGCTGTTTCGAGTCTTTCGACTAGGCCTCGAGTTAGGCTGGCGTGAAGGGAATGTTAATGGCATAGAAGGATTGTCAACTCTTTGTAGACAGGAGAGAAGGGCTCCCATTAAAGAATAGCCATCTCCAAGTGAATGGTGAAGTTTGAATATCAAATTCTCAGCTGCATTTCTTGTTGGGTACTTAACTACGTGAATTTCCCACAAAGGTCTATTTTCTGGAAATTGTTCCATTGCAAGCTTTGATAAATATTCATTGAAAACCTCATCATAATAGTCTGTTGACATACCACTTTGAAAAACAGGCACATTTACATGATCTTTTAGATTTACCTCCACCCTCTTCCATTTCTTTGCTCCTTTCGATGAAACCTGCTCGAACAAAATTACTTTTTGTCTATATTATATCACATTTGATTTAGCTAAAAAATTTTAAAAAATTAAGTTAAAGCCAACCATTAATATTAACCACGCGTCTCTTGCGACTCCTAAATTTTATCGACTTTTCAATGACACGATTCATTAACTTTGTCAAAATATACTAAAAATCTAATTTTTAGTAAAACCAAACAGGTACTGCATATCACTTTTCTGCGACACATACGTACAAAACCTCTATTATATTTGCATGCTTGTTAGAAAATAATACTCAGTATTAAAGGAACAAAAATATATTAAAATTTTGTTTATTATAGTTTGTGCAAACATGCGCTATATGTTTTTCATGACTAGTGGTTAGATGAATGATAAAATGCACTCTTACATCCATTGTCACACGCATGCACTGTATACACTTAACTACAAACATAGGTTGTAACATGCATGGAACCCTAGTTGATCACGGTCGTGGCTTGATCAAGATCATAAAACTCACCATGATTGAAGAGAAGCGACGATTTATGGGTAAGAATACATCTTTGACGAGTGTCATGATAGTATTAATGTCAATTGGAACTTCTAATTCCAAAATGCTTAAAATAGTGAATGATAACACTGAGCTCTTCAAATATTGGGCACTAGGACTCACTGGCTCTAATGCCTCATCTTGCTCAATCTCCATAGTGTTCTTGATTTTCATCCTTCAATTTTTGAAATTGTTGTTCAGTCATTAATAAATAGAGTAGCTTCTGAGTTGGACAAAACCAGCTGCAACGGAGACATAAAAACGTGTAATTAAAATTTTACATATACAAGTGTAAAGCACTACACTTGCTCCACTGACTCCTGCAATCAATTGGGGGACGGCTATTCTTGAAAGTCTATATCGTACATAAATGAACAATTGTAAAAATGTAAAAAGTAGAAATTAAATTTTAAAATAAATCCCCATTTATGCTTTAAGAAATTCAAACGCCTGATCTAGAGTCTTCTTGGTGTATATATTGTATATTCCAAAATAGAGCATCTGCGTTGAAGAATTTTAGGTATGTAAAAGGATTTGTTTAATATGAATTATATTTGTTTCCCTATATATCTTTGGTTGATCACGAAACCTATTAAAAAACATTAAGAGTTTCAGCCAAATTGAGTAGTGATAAAAGGTTCATGGAAGCAACTACAAATTTATTAGTGACAAATGAGGGTTTATGGTTGAAGAAAAATTTAAATTGTAGTGAGAAAAAATTAAGCATTTTAGAACATTGATCGTATCACAAAAATAATTGAACGTTTTCTTTTCTGAACTTCATCAAATAATGTCACCAAGAATGACGATCAAAAGGAAAAAAGACATCCATTTAAACCATGATTTGACCCCTCTACAAAATTGTCAAACAAAGCTAACCCGTGGGCCACTTTACCATCGGAACCTGCAATAAAGCGACAAAAGTCACAACCAACTTTTTCCATAACCATTTTGATATCTCGCAAGACATTGCATTTGATGCGTATGAAAATTCAGCTTGGTAACTCTAAAAAACTTGGAGAGAGTCACATTCGACAACTCGACCTTCCAGGAGTTCATGGGCCTCCGCATCCTCAGCAAGAAACACCCCCACTAATCTCTCATCTGTGCCGCCACCAGTCTCTGTCTGATCACAAATCACAGCCCATGCCCCTATCCAACCCATATCTGGCCCAACAGCTGCATTAGTGGCTCTGCCCACTCTCACCATTATTATTCATACATATTTATGACAAATTTTAATGTCATAGTCCTAAAACCCATACCATTAATGTTTGTTTTTGAAATTTATTTCTGTATACTATATGGATAACAAAGGTTGGTTTATGGTTGAACTAAAAACTTAATTTGAAGGAGAAGATTTTATGCATTTTAGAACATAAAATTTATCGGGGTTTTTTTCATTATAGTTTCAGAAAATGATAAGAAATAATTCAAATATAGTTAAACAATTACCATATATCTTGCTTGATTTGTAAATTTGTGAGAAGTGAATGAGTTGTGAAATTCGGATAAATTTAGAAACAGCATCTTTGAAGTAGAAGATAAATATTGATGGAGTCACGCTTGATCCAATTTGCACTATGAATACGTAGTATGATGTTGACAAATTTATGGGCAACCAATATTGGTTGGTTGTTGACACAAATGCATGTTCTGTTCGAACGTGTTGTGGGTGTTACAACAAAACAAGTTGTGGCTCTTAAATGGGCCGTCGACAGATCCATGCATGTAGAAGTTCCATATGTATTTGGAAAAAAAAAATAAAAAAGTAAGTAAATTCTGATGAAATTCACTATATCAAACATTATAGATTATGTAAACTCTAATTACTTGCATAGATTCTTTTAAATTTTTATCAGCAAAATTTTCATGTTCATGGTTTGTTCTGTAGACATGGCTGAAGAACTCGAATTGAGACATATGTTAGCCCAAATCTTTTTTTTTCTTAGAATAAAACATTAATCACAATTAGTTAAACCATAAATGAATTTCAAAATGCGAAATTGAATATAAATTGAACAAAAAAGAAATATCAATATCTTCTTGGTAGTCAGAAAACAGTCTTGACAGATAGAAAGAGGCTGAATCGGTTGTGTGTTTCTTGATTTCACCATCCTCTTTTTCTGTGAGTCAATTCTTCTAAGCAATCTTGGCATCCTTGCATAATATAAATCACAAACATTCATGATATGATGTGAATGAATTGAATTACTTATCCATTGGTCTATTAGAAAACTCTCTCTGAAAGATGTTCTACTAGAAATACTTTTGTTATTGCGTCAACTCATATTCCCAAAAAAAATGGATCCTATTCTAATAGCTTTTAATTGCCTACAAAAAGTAGGCAGCCCATGGCCCCCGTCACGAGCCAAAATGGTTTGTGATACGACTTCGCTTGAAAAATGGGCTCGGCATGAACCTTGTCTCGTGTCCACTTATCCAATTCGGGATTTTTTTGGGCGGGGCCAGGCCATGCCAAGCTGCAGACCGCCCAAGCTAATGGGTCAATTTGACACCTCTAATTTTTCACTTAACATCGTCCTAATAATTCAGAAAGTTATTCTAGTGCTCTGGCCTTGTCCAATGCCGGTCGTGCCGTCTCCAATCGACGTGTTATCAAACTGAATTTTGAGCTTTACTTTCTCGTTAGCATCAATCATCATATCTTTATATCTATCTCGTGTTGTCTTCTTCCACGTTTTATACACATTGGCAATATTTTCCGTCGGCCATACAAAATTATCCTTAATAAAAAATTGAATTATCGTCATAAAGAATATCTATATTAATAACTAGATGGGGTAAGTTTAGTTTTATCTAAAAAATTAATTAATCATTCTTACATTGTGCTCCCTTATCTTGACATGCTCCCTTATTTTGACATGGTAAATTTAGTTTTCTTTTTCATCTTTTTGCACTTTTAGCGGTAGGTGAGGCCAAGCGGCCCATCCTAAGTATGACATTTTTTCCATTTTAGCCCTTGTTTGAGCTACATTTTTTGAAAAAAAAAAAAATGAATTTTGGAATAATGTGTAGTTAAAAAAGAAAGATTTTTTTTTTTTAATTTACGCGTAAAGTTATTTTATTGAAAAATATGTAGTTGAAAATGAGTTTTGAAAACATAAATTTTTTTTAAAAAATGGAACTCAAACAAACCATTATTTTCATTATTAATAAAACATGTCGCATATAGTGGTTTAAAAAATAAAAAATTAATAGTGTACGTGGTATATTGAATGAGACAACACCTAATTTCATATAAATGGAAAAAATCAATGATACGTTTATCTTCTTCCGTGTCCAATTCATTCATCACATCACTGCACAAATTTTCTCCACGTAGGGGAGGATGCCATCCTTGCTGTCAACAAAGATATACATTTAGCTTAATTCATATGAAAATTGCATCCAACATGAAAGTTTTGATAAGTGGTAAAACACGAACTTTCTATAAAGATCCTCTTGTACTTGTGTTCAGTCGAAGTACATAATAATAATCGACTAATTTGATAAATTAATTTAAAATGATTTTCTTATCGAAATATTTAAACGATTTATATAAGGTTTCATCACTAGTTTAGACTTTTTTCACTCGGTATCAAATAATCACATGTTAATGGTATCAAAGGACCAAAGTCTAGATAGACATTTCGATGTAGACAAACCTGATAAGGAATCATAACGTTTTCGTATAAATTACATTTTTGACAAAACTTGAAAAATTTCTTCAAGTTCTTTTGTACAAGCTTTTTATTTTTTTGAAATCTTTTGCCGAATAGAAAATGAAAAATACACTAATGTTTTTTTTGTACAAGCTATATGTTCTGTCAAGATGGAGCTCCTCGTGGAGACATCAATCTTGTCCATGAGTTGGAGGAAGTGTGCGCATGGGAGGGGCATCGTGAGTGCATCCGCTGGCCGAGCCTCGAAGGAGACGTGCCCACTGTAGGAAGTGTCCGTTTTGAATTGGTTCCGAAATGAAATGAAAATCTATTGCGACATAACTTTATTTCTTTACGATTTATTGATTATTCTCGTCGGAATATAATTATTGTTTCTATTTTCTAACAAAGGTGAGTGACAACAACGTTGTCACAATTATCACTGGTGATTGAGGAACGTGAACCCCAAAGGGAATTAAAGAAAAGAATTGGCGAAGTTCAGCTACAATTACGACGATGGAGGGAGATGACCCGACATCCTCACAATATATTTTGTTATTTAATATGGTAGCCTTTTATTTTCATTTTTATAAAATATTTTTTGACATTTTATTTAGTTAAATTGATTATTCAGTAAAATAAAACTATTTTATGCTAAAATATATTATCAAGTTGTATATATATTTTAAGCCCTGTTTGACCCTTATTAAAATTATAATAGATTTTTCTATCTGTTCTTATCAATAACACATTATCCAATAAAAAAACTACACTTAATCCCAAATTTTTTTATTCTTTTTCAACCACGCATTTAAAAAAAAAAAACTATTCCAACCATTCGCCCGTGTTTAGTGGGAATTAAAATCAGATTTTTTGTAATTTTTGATAAAAGTTTTTGAAATGTGGCGTTAAAAAGTTGTAAGGCCCATAAAATATGTAGTTAATATTGATTATTTAACTTTGATTTAAATTAAAATCCAATTTAAATCAATACCAACATAGACAAATTTTCAAATAATGGGGGCCAAAGTGTTTGATTTGTCATTGATAGAAAGAACTTGGTTGCTTTTATTTCCAGTCTTTCGAATGTTTTCACTAAAAATATTCAAAACGTCAAAAATATGTTTTGAGTTTTATATTATAAATTTTATTTTTTTCAAAAACTCATTTTAAAATTATCAAACCATCCAAATTTTGAGTATTTTACAAAATTAATAGTAGTTTGAAAATCAGCGTCCCCTTAATTTTTGTTTAGGTTGTTCTGACCAGGTAATACTAGATCTATCTCACATGGGCCGTCTTGACTTGATCCATATTGGTTACTTCTCTGTCTGGTAGAGATTTCGATTTGATTGCCCGATCCAGCCCATTTGGAAGATATTTGATTTGGATCAGTCCGTCTCTAAATTACACTTACTCCCCTAGGGTTTACTTGCCCAGTTCTCTATAAATTGGACGCATTGGAGTTTTAGGTCTTTGACTGCTTCTCCTCCTTCCGCAGTCTCACGTATTACCTTCAATGGCTCAGCTCTATCTCGCACACGCACACGCACAATCAAGGTATTCGTGTAACTGCTGTATTTTGCGTATATTGGAGATGATGAAAGGAGTAAAAGGTGATGGTTAATCCCATCTGATCTATTCTAATCCTTTTTGTTGCGTTCTTTCTGATTCAAATTTCCCTTTTCTTCGAGTTTTAACTATTTTATTTTATTTTTTTTTCCAATTAAATATTTTGAGGTTTTCTTTTTGTGTATCATGAAGATGATGAAATCGTAAAATCTTAGGACACCTTCTGACACAGTCTGACAATGCTGTGTATGAGAACAAGATTTTATTTCTGATTATTGATGACACTCTTTCTTAATTTTAACCGTTAATTTATAATTTGTTTTTGTTTAATATTTTTAATTAATTTTGGACAAAACAATTTTTTTTTTTTTTTTATATATTTAGCTCATGTTTATCTATCATTAATTTAAAATTTTGTTTGCTACAGTAAAATTCTTCATCAACATTTATCCAATAAAATATTCTATACACAAATTAATAAAATTACTTTAAATTTTAACTACACATTCTTCAAAAAAATACTATTTAAAACTCGATTCTTTTCCCAATAAGGAGAGACAAACAAGCTCTTAAATTTCTGCTCAATCAATAACATATTTTTCTCATATGAAAACTGAAATTATAATAAACATGGTAGTCGAATATTATGAAACTAAACAAATCTTGATTTTAAATTAAGAATTTTGCTAAGATGATTCTATCGGAATCAGATTTTCAGAATGAGTGAATGTGTAGCTAAAAATTTTGAATTTATGTATAAAATATTTGTGGGAATGTGTGATTGAAAATGAGTATATATAATTTTTTTTTTAAAACAGGAGTTAAATATGTCACAAAATAAGATAATTAATGAAAACCATAAAAAATAGAACATGATGCAATTGGCCCAAATTAATTTTTTCATGCTCTATCAAAATAAATCATATAACTTGATTGTAACTTTGAAGTTATTAGGCTCTTCGAGCTATTAAGTACAAATTGTTGCCTATAAGAAAAATAGTAAGAAAATATATAAGTTGATAGTTCAGTGGGAGGATTTCGAAAATAATTATACTTTTTCATTTATATATATTTATCAAAAATTGAGTTTACATCACTTAATAGTTTACATGTAACATCATATAATAATAATAATAATCTAAATGTAAGACATTCTCATAACCCTAAAAAATATAATCTCATGATCATTATATAATTATCAAGATAAACTCGAATTACTTTAATTTGAAAACTTTTATTTTCATTGGACTCTTGACTCACCTATTATGTATTGGGTAAATTTCTGCGCAATATCAATATCAGTAATCAATAATCAAATAACCGATATAATATCGACACTGTGGAGTGGACCATCATTATGTAACCACTAGATGTGCATTCCCTAGCTGCCCTTATGATATGCGGCGGATCCAGTATCCAGTAAGGTGGTGAAGTCGCTTGTGTTGGCTCCATCGAAATTTACAAGTTGAGAGGGAGGGCAGTTGGCCAATCGCCATTGTTGCAGGACGAGAAGGTTCATTTGGAGAGGGAAGATGAGTAATTTAACTGGGTCCATTTAGCCCCTATTTGTCTACCATTTTTTCTAAACATTATTTGGTACAGTAAAAATTTTCACCACACATTCATCCAATAAAATATTCTACTCACAAATCAATATAGTTACTTTAAATTTCAACCACACATTCTCTAAAAAATACTATTCATTGCTCTATTTTTCTTCCCAAAACGGGAGACAAACACACCATTAATATTTTTCACCTTCCAATGTATAAGCCCAAGTAGGCGTTCTAGAGGGGCCGATTTAGATCTAATGATACCACACAGTTTTCATCTTCCAATGGACTAATTTAACTTAGCCCATTTAACGATCCAAGTTGGGTCTGCTCCAAATTTCATCCTCTATTGTTTTACGAATCGATTTGGCATCGAAAAACTAATAAAGACTCTGTTTGGTGTAAAAAAAATTAAAATAAACATTTTAAAAACTAATTTTTTTAAGGGAAAGTGTGGTTTTCAGAATGTGCTATTGAAATCATTTAGGCGCCATTGACTGTTAATCATTGTTGTTGGAAATTAGAAATTTAAACTTGATGATAGTTTAATATGTGATTTACATATAATTTTACATTTTAGTAAATTTACATATAGATGGAATAATTTTTAATATTATTTAATTAAATATTAATAAACAACATCGCTATTACACTCATTGGCCGTCGGTCAATAGTCAACAACGGCACTAAGACCTCCAATTCTAAATCCGCTACTGCCTATGGTCACCCAATAAGTATCCATCATTAATAACAATATCACAAAGGTACAGTCAAGTGGTCAATTCTCCCGTGATCACCAAAAGTACATTCCCCATCTTCCTTTGTTAGCACCCGAGAAGTCTCACTTCCGGCCAACAAGTATCACATAAGTATGTCTCGCATGCCTTGATGCCCTACTAATAAAATTTGAAAATTATCAAAATAATTGATAAATACATATATAGGCTGCATCAACTAATGCCAACATTAGATGAAGCCAGGTAGATGAACCACAGTACCTTATAGAAATGACAAATGAGAATGAAGAATGTATTGTTATTAATTTCATCAAGAAAGGAATAGGGGACCATCAATCTTTCCTTGTTATGCATGAATTCAAGAAGAAATATATGTCCAAGAAACACTCATTTGCATTGCTCAGGCTCAGCCATTCTTTTAATTGCCAGTAGGCTTTGCAGTGTCTTTTCATTACTGTATTTTCACTTTCCGTCAATACGTTTGGTACGAGGTATTGGATAGATTTGAAAAGTACAATAGAGTTTATGTTTCTTCTTGCCTATGTCTTCCAATTGTCTTTCAAAGAAACTAATATCCTTTTCAGCTGCTTCTTTATCTTTTCTAAGTTTATTCTCGTAAAGAATGAATGGCATCTGTTTCTTCTTCAAATCTTGAAGTTCACTCAGCATGGTCTGCGAAAAATTGTGAAGGAAGAAAAAAGAAGAATGTAAAATCAGTTGATTCATGTTAAAGAATTCTACAACAAATAGCTTCTTACATTGATTTGATCTTTTATTCCCCCTTTTGGGTTGGGGATTTCTCCTAAGGCCCAGTGAGACGGCTCTCTTCGTTTTTTATCTGCATCAGAAGAAATTTTTACTCTTTCTTCTTCAGCATGTTTAATTTCTCGTAAGATCCTCCTCTCTTCTGCAAAACTTTTTTTCCCATGTTGCATCTGATGACATAATTTCTGAATCTGCTTCAAACTTTACAATTCAGAAAATGTTCGAGGAAAAAGAGGAAGAGAGACTAATACCATAAATAATTAAAACAATGAAGCAAATAATTTGTATAGAACGGCTAAGGGAATGGCCAGCGTTGGCAGAACTCGGGAGGAGGTGTTGCCTAAGGTCGGCCCAAGTCACAAGTGATTGAGCCTACAGACGGGTTGCATTCCTGCAGCCACTGACCAAAAATCGGATAGCAGATTTTATGTTATTACCATTCTATAATTCCCTTCTGCAGTTGAGTCTTGGAGCTCACACAGAGATTCTTTCAAGTATTTGAGCTGTTCCGTTTTCTCGTATACTGGACCGAACACTCCACCCCAATATGGTCGACTCTGTAACAATGTCTTGAAATAGTCTCGATCAGCCTGTACGCGAGTAAAAAGAAATTTCTTAAAAGTCCTCCTAGCAGAAATAACAAGTACTACCGTTGAAATTCTGGGTTTTGGATTCTCACCTTTCTCTTTTCCAAGTCTATAAGAATTTGAAATTTCATTTGGTTCAGCTTCTGAATCAATTTTGCTGCGTTTTCAAATTTAACTTTGACTTTCAAGCTTGGCTCAACCTCTTTGTCATATATGCAGCAACTGCTTTCTTCCATTTCCAGTTTCAATGGTAATTGATTATTTTCTGAATCCAAGACTGCCTGATATTTATATATGTTAGCATTGAGAGAGATTAAAGTCGACTAGGCTATAAAATGAAGATGGGTAACATTGACTTGTTAGCTATGCACTTGCACCCCACGTCAAGTAAATATTATAGTATTTGGCATTTTATTCATTTTGGCCTTCACAAGACATTTTAATTGAGAAACTCTTACATAAATTGACGAAAGTAACAAAACATCAATCTTCATGAAACAAGATCAAAAATCAAGAATTGATGGTAATTTTATAAATTCACATAGTTATGAATAGGGTTTGTGAGCAAGAGGGATTGAGAACCTAGTTCAAGGATTTCCAAAAAAAATTCACAAATTTATCCTAAGTTAGTAATCTTGGATATAACTATATATGAGTTTATGAATATTCTATGCACATATGCATTCAAAACGTTGTGTATTGTACTCTCCTACGTACTAATTGTACAAGTAGAAGAAGTTTTAATTTTTTTTTTTTTTAAACGATTCATATAATACGAGATAAATATGTTTGATTCAAGAGAAAAAATCTCTATTCTCTTATAGCATATTTGTGAGTTTGAGTGTTTGTGTTCAGAACCTAGCATTGTTTCTAACCAAAAGAAAGCTATAGACTTGCTTATAAATTCCAAATCTTCAAATTTCTTGTAGAAGTGGGGGTGCAAAGTCATAAATATTATATATTCAAAAAAATAATATGGTTTTTTCGTTTGATAAAGTCCATATTTTACGTAAGGCCGCGTTTGCCCAAACTAGATGTGGGTGAGGAATCAACACTTCGACAAAAAACCCAAATCATACACCAAGAAATCAAAATCTTTCTTCAAATGTTACATTGGATAATCAAGAAGAAGTTGTCGTTCATTGTTGTCTTGAATGTTGTTGTTCTGGACTTTTGATTCTGTTTTTTGGTTGTTGGTTTTGATTGTTGTTTATATGTTATGGATATTTTTCATTTTTTTTTCCAATTGTTGATTGATGTGCCAATGGTTCTAAAATTGATAGCTTTGGTTGCTTGGGTTAAGGCCTCTTATGTTGGAGTTTTGTTAGTTCGTAAATTGCTATGGATTATTGTTTTCGTTTTGTTTTTTTATTGTGGATTGCTGGTGTTCACTAGTGTTACTACTAAAATGATGTTTTCGCAATATTTTATAGGTTAGGATTGAATATTGGAAAGATTAGAAAGATTAAGGTTCATTTCCGCGAAACTTACAAAAGATAAGGTTGTTTTCCACAAAAGGTTTCAAATGCAGGATTGATTTACACAAAATCTTTTTGAGCCATGGTTTATATCTGCACATACATTTGGAGAAAGGACGTGGTCTTCTTTTTCTCACACAGTACAATTCTACATCCCAAATTCATAACCCTGGGAACCTGGGCATGGCCATCTTTTGTTTGCGATCGACGTTCCTCAATTGTAATCCCAACTTGCAAAATTTCTGGAAAAAATAACAGAAATTGACTGCAAGTTTTTACTCAAGGTTTGGTTGATCTTGCACCAAAATGAAAGTTCAGGGGGCATTGTGCAAAACCACTAAATATTAAGGGGTATTTTGCCAATTATACAAAAAAAAAAAGTGGAAATTAAGTTTTGTAATTAAGAAAATACAAAATGGGGAAATTGTTCACAAAATATTTTTTTGAACATTTTATTTTATTATTAATTTTTGGTTTTACTAATTCAACAAATTCAAATTTTTAGTGTAGAATTTGTAGAAGTCCAAGCAAATTTCGTGTCATATATGTTATGTATTTTAATTCCCTGAACATTTATTTGTGATTTAATAAAAGAAATTTATAAAGAAGAAAGTTTATTCGGAGGAGCAAATTTTTGAACTTGGTTTGAAATTTTGGTTTTGATCATTGAACTTAATGTGTTTAAATGATTCCAATTACTTGATTGAGAGAATAATTTCATGCCTCGAAGTTGAAGGTTATGATTGTGTTTTGGGATTGAAAAATAAGAAGGGAAGAAGAAAAATAATGTAAAAGAGAAACGAACATCCTTAATAAAAGAGACAATCTAAAGTTTCAAATATATAATTAATCATCACACGTGCACCCACATACATGCCTTACATATGCAAAATTAATAAATAAAATGCATCAAAATAATATGCAAATGTACGATTATTTTGGTTCTTAAATATAATAAAATAAAAAGTTCGAGATATTACTGAAACATATATATTGAAACTCAATTCAATCTTAAAGCAAGGTTATCAACCCTAATACTTGTCCAAAATTAAACCCTAGTAAACAATGGGTCAACCAACCATTAAAATTTTATTAAGGGTTTGTAGAATTTTTAGAATAAATTTTGTAAAAATTGCCTTTTTAAAAAAAAAAATGTATAGTGAAAAAATAAAGAATGTTGTGGATAAACGTACAAAATTATTTTACTGAGAATATTATAATTAAAAATGAGTGAGGAAAAAAATATTTTTTTAAGAATTTGTGCTATGGAAAAGTTAAATTTTATTAACAAGTGATGGAGTGGCTAACATGCAATTGAAAACTAAGTAATAGACTAATTTGTGATACAACAAAAACGTTTGTTGGCCAAAACAAGAATTTATGAAAAGTTCAACGACTACACGAGTAATTTTCACTTGCACCCAAATTGGGAGAAAATTTCCTTATACAGCAACGCTCGGACGAAAATCTCTTTAACAACTTTTGTAGGCTGAATTTTGGCTAAATCTTTGCCTGTTAAGATTTGGGACAATTCAAATCCTCGGTGTCTTATGGAGATATGAAAACATGGTCGATGAAAATTTTTCTCCTTTTCATTACACATTGCAGCTGCACAGCAACGAAAAAGTTAAGGAGGCGTTGTGTGGAATTGGTGGAGTAACGAAGACTGCAGTATTCAGCAGGTATAATCTGTTTAAATTTGGATTTTATATGTTAAATTAGTTATTAAGTGCAAGATTGGCCCTTTTATTATTTAGTTATTAACTGTTCCGCGTTACTCTTTTGGAGAAAAAAGAGTATTTCTTGGCTATAATTTTGTTTCTCAGGAATCTTTTCATTTTGTAAGTTTTAATTATTGGCATTAGAGGTGGAAAATATTGAATCTTGTCGCTCTTGCGGCCTGTGAATTTGATTTAATGGGAACTTACATGTTGTTCTCTGTGTTAAGGTCTAATCTGAATAATGGTAAATTAATATTCTATGAATGAGGAAGCCTTAGTGCCTTTGGGATTAATTGGTGAACCAAAACCACTCCAACTAGTATGCATATCTTGTTTCCCTGTAAGCGTTTTTATAAACTCCTCTTCCTGGATAGAATTGTGGAAAGGCTGTGAATGTATCTCCCCTAGTCAGTCGTCTTTAGGATTTCAATCTATTGAAATTCAAATGGCTCGGCTAAAGAAATTATGGACTTCAAAATTTAAATCTATGGCCATTTCATTGGCTCTATCTAGATCCTGGTCTTTTGTCGTAGCAGGGTGATAGTTCATATTTTAATAATTTGAAGTCTAGAAAATAAATATTTGATTACAATTTTGTTTATATATGACAGAAAGTAGTGCCATGCCTCGGAATTATGGGGATTACGATGACTATGATGTCTATGAGGATGATTATCACTATGATGATTTGTATGAATATGAAAATGTAAAAAGAGGTGAGTTTCTCTCTCTGTACATGGATGAATTGATGAAATATTTGTTGTGCTTCTTCTTTTGAGGGTTGATGCTATTACACTTTCATGCATAAGCTTGGCAAAGTGTACGGTCAATATCAAAATGTTTTCTAATAAATTTTTGAACTTGTAAGTGCACTCTTTCATTAAGTTATTAGATAGTGTACCTAGCATCTAACTATTTCTACACGGTATGCAAGTTTAAAATAGAAATATCAAGAGAGGAGAAGTATACTTAAGAATGCTTTCGGGTTTGTATTTAAGAAATTAAACCTGGCTTACCAAAAATGAAACTTTATCCATGAAATAGTTGCTCGGGAGAACTTTTCACTTTTAGTCAGTTTTTACTATGGTGGCAGGAGTCGGTTTCCTCTCTTGAGAGTAATGAACTTCTAAATCAATATTATGAACTAACTCTTAATGGTTTCCTCTCTTGAGAGTAATGAACTTCTAAATTAATATTATGAACTAACTCTTAATATCCAATTTTGATAGTAGGGCAAATCGAGCATGAGCCAGCTCGTTTCAAAAGTTCATGGCTCCGCTTGCCTTGCCACGTTTTCCTTATATTATTATTAAAATTCCATTTATTATTATTATTATTATTTTTTTTTTTTTTTAACTCGGAAGTTAGCTGCGAGTCAACCCGTATGAGTCACCAAGGGCTCATACGGACAATGCCAGCTTGGCTCGCCCCATGGCTGGCCTCCGGGATGAGCCAAGCTGAGCAGACATATGGCTTGTCCCTTTTAACATCCCTATAAGGGTTACAAATTTTCTAAACATATTTGATGTTCAGTACCATGTTTCTTGATCAAGACTTTGTTGCAACAGATATTACACATCAGACAAAGGCAAACCAAGAAGTCATCAAGACTGGAGTATGGCGTTGCCACATTTGTACATATGATAATGAAGATAGTATGTCTGAATGTGACATATGTGGGGCTTTACGCAATTGTTTGGTCAAAATTAGTCGAAATGGTGATAGCACTGCAGGTGATGAAGTCTTTCTGTATCTGCTGCTCTATGTTTTTGGATGAATTTCTCACTGTTTTAAGTTACATTCCATGGATAGAAATGCTTTTCTTTTATGGAGTTTTCCCCTCTTTTTATGAATAATATACATTTTCTATTCCTGTCAAAGTCATCAAGTTAATATGATTTATTTATGGGAATGATTATATTTCATTTCTGTAATTAGCCTTCTTTTTTGAATCTTATCAAATGACATCTTCCTGATAGGTCAAATACATTTCTGTTCAATAGCACCCATGTCTGTTTCCATTTTCTTATATATAGAGTAGATACTTTCCATGCAGGTGGTGGCAGATGCAAAAACTCTGGAGCATCAGTGATGGCCAAGTCTCTTTTTGCACCATTTCGTCACGGGACACCCGCAAAATCTGTAGCCTTTGAAGCAAAAAATGATGTTGTCGTGACAGAAGATGGTTTTAAAATCCGTCAGAATTTTCATGAATTCCTTAGGGCCTTTAGCTCTCAAAATCATCAGAACATTAATATAGGTCAGCATAAGGTCTAATATGGGTTGTCAATCCCTAGAAGAACATATAAAAGTTCCAAGTCATTCAGTAGATCAATATATTTTTTTTATACCTAAAAAATTTCCTAGTCCAACATTATTCGAGGAAGTCTTTACAACTTTTATTGGGGACATAACATCTTATTTTTTTGACATTATGCATTATGTTGATAGCAGCCCCTTTCACGTTCGATTCCCCATCTCCTGATGATTTGGTGTCCAGTGGACTGCATTCCTCAAAGTGGGATTCCAAAGGTATCTTTTTATGTTTAGATTCCGTTTTCAGGATTTTTTGCTCTTAATTTAGGTGCAAGAAGAGCATGAACTCTATTATTATCATTCAAAGAATAATTAAGCAGGGAAAAGTGGGATGGAAGGCGTAAAAGGCTTGGCTTTATTTCACAGAAAAAAGCACTAAGCCTATTTTCGTGGGATCGGAATAAACAGGTGCTGTAGCTCCAGTTCGTTAGCATTCCGTAGGCACTCAAACCTAATTCATTGGCTTTTTTAGCAGCATGACACCTTACAATATTTTACTCTACTCAGTGAAAGGATGATTGTATGCACATGTTGATGGATATAGATTGATGTCATAGTTTTAGTCAACTTGACTGAGGTGGGGATACATCATAAATTAGAATTTTGGAGGAGCACTTTGGAATCTAAAAGTTTTAGATTGAGTAGAAGTAAGATGGAATACATGGAATATTATTTTAGTCATAATAGAAATAAAAATGATAGTAAAGTTATTATAGAGAATCTTGTTGTCTTAAAGAGTGATTGTTAAGGTACTTTGGGTTTCAATTATTGGATCTTGAATTGGACGCAGTGCATAGAATTAGAGTGTGTTCAATGAAATGGAGTGGTAGTATAGGGATTATCTATGACCATAAGATTCCTAAAGTTAAACACGGAAGTTCCAATGGTAAGGGACCCAGTGTATGCTACAGTACTGACTTTTGGGTCATTAAAGGACAATGTCCGTAAAATTAACATAGTAGGAATTATGATTACAAGATGGATGTGAATATACTAGAGTATATAAATAAGAAGCGAAAGTAATCAGCAAAAAGTTAAGTGAAGACTGATTGAAGATAAATTAAGGGAATTCAACTTAGTTGTTGGAATGCCTCTAAAGAACCTCCCATCCGCAAGAGCAATGCTATATCTATAATGTAAAGATAGAGGTAGAATAAAATTGTTGCACACGACTTGGAATTGGATCTTCCAATAGTCCTGGCAATTGACCAGATGAAGAGGAAATGAAGCCGACCCCAAATTCAAGTTTGTAGTAGTTGTTGTCCATTCTTCAAGTCCTCGTTGAGCAAAATTCTCTTTTGTACAGTGCCTAAGAAAATATTACGCTCAATTGGTGATTTAAACTCTTGAGATAGATACACCAATTTGTGTTCCTTTATTAGATAACATTTAACACCTTTCTGATGGCCACTACTTTTTGCATGCAGCCAATTTCAAAAGATTATCATCATTAGATATGCCCTCAAGTGAAAGAGAGAAGAATATTCTAATAGAATCAGAGTTGGGTACTGAAGGGCCCAATTCCTCATCCGCAACCATGACGACGAAGGATGGACATAGCGGAGTGAAGGAGAGAAACTCTGCTTCAGACAGTGGGAGCAAACCAGAAATACTTATCAGTCGTATGAGGAGTGTTTCTTTGTCTTCCAAATTGAGAACGGGAAATGTTAACGAGGAAAAAGACACATCTAATTTGCAATATAAACCCGAGGCATGGATGATGCCAGATCAAGCAGAAGACAGATTGAGTCAACTAAATCTTGCGATTGTAAGTTATCTTTTTCAATCAGAATGTAATCCTTGATAATCTATTCAATTATGTCTGTGGTATTTTCTACTGATTTTGTTGTTTTAAATACATAGGTTGGCCATGTTGATTCTGGAAAATCGACACTTTCAGGAAGGTTACTTCATCTTTTGGGAAGGATATCCCAAAAGGAGATGCACAAGTATGAAAAGGAAGCTAAACAACAGGTAATGTAGCAACCATATGTTGTTCTTTTCATAGATTTAGGTTTGGTGTCCTGAATGTGTGCTTCATTCTTTGACCAGGGAAAGGGGTCCTTTGCTTATGCGTGGGCATTGGATGAAAGTGCTGAAGAAAGGGAAAGGGGTATCACCATGACTGTGGCTGTTGCTTTTTTCAATTCTAGGAAATACCATGTTGTTCTGCTCGACTCCCCTGGCCATAGAGATTTTGTTCCAAACATGATATCTGGAGCAACACAAGCAGATGCTGCCATTCTGGTGGTAGATGCTTCAATGGGTTCATTTGAAGCAGGCCTGGATCCTATTGGAGGACAAACAAGAGAGCACACACAGCTCATTAGAAGCTTTGGTGTAGATCAAATTATAGTTGTAGTTAACAAAATGGATGTAGTAGAATACTCCCAGGAACGGTTTGATATGGTTAAGCAGAAACTTGGAACATTTATTCGCTCATGTGGTTTTAAAGACTCTTCTGTATTATGGATTCCAGCAAGTTCAATGGAAAACCAAAATTTGGTGGCAGCTCCTGATAAACGATTGTTCTCCTGGTTAGATTCCTCTCTGTGCTGTTTCTTTTCATTACATTCTTTTTGGTTTTGTTCATTTGATGTTTTCTTTTTTGTCATACTGTATATGCATGTTGTTGTGTTGTTGATTCGATTGTCACGTGTAATGTCAAGGGAAGTAAGTTAGGCAGCTGTTTGAATCTATGATTGCATTTGAGCAGGGTTCATATGTTGCCATGTAAATGGTATAACAGTTTTATGGTAACCATATGCAAGAAAAGAAGAATATGATTTTCTTCTCCGCATACTTATTAAGTTGGTGATTATTGATCTACTCGTCGAATGCATGAATTGAAAACCAATATTTTTAAATCCTTGATGACTCTAAAGATTTCCATCATTGTCTGCGGGTGAAAGAAAGAGGATCCTTGTTTCTCTCGTCGATTGCTTTTAGATGCTATATTCTACATTGTATTGTCCTGAAATTGTATATCAAGTACATAAACACACAACTTACCGAAATGTTTCTTGATTCCCAAACGTATATGTGATGCTATATTGAGAACTTGTAAAATTACTGAATTGCAGGTTTCATGGACCTTGTTTATTGGATGCAATAGATTCTCTTCAACTTCCTACAAGAGATTACTCAAAGCCGTTACTAATGCCAATATGTGACATTATCAAATCGCAATCACAAGGTCAGGTATCTGCATGCGGGAAATTGGAGACTGGAGCAATTCGAACTGGTTCTAAGGTACAGCTTGTGTTGCCATTTGTTTTCAATAAACTCCATCTAATTTTAAAGTCATTTCGACAACGGCAGAATCCGTATTGGAAACCTTTTCCGTAGAAAGGACAACTGGTTTACCCGCTTGCTCCCCCCCCCCCCCTACCCCCCCCAATAGCCGATTGAATGGTTGGATAGCCGCTCAACTGTTCACTATACTTCTTATCCCACTCTACTCCCCCTTCAAAAATAAATGCTACCTTTCTATTTGGGGTTGATTGGAATTGATATCCATTTTCCAATAGCTTTTGAATAGAATAGTTTAATACTCAATTCCCGACTCCCCCGATATACTCCAGTACACTTATCAAAAATTTATTTGTGCTCGCACTTTACAGTTCATTTCTTAAAACAGCATTCTTTTTCAATTCCTGCCTTGACAATTCTGAAATTCCTACTGGGGTATTCACTATGAACTGGACGAAGTACAATTAGATTAGTAGCTGTGAAGATCTTGATCTGTGTGTGCCAATAAATTAATCCTTGAATTATGAATAGCTGTTGTGATGCATTATTTAGGGAGGGATTTGTAGCACTAGTCTTATTTATAATTTCTGTTTGTACATCACTCTGTTTTCTTGTTTTAGGTTATAATTTGGTCCTTGTTTGTTTCCAATTTCTTCATTCTATACAATTGGAAAGATTGAGACAGTTGCAGACTTTAAATGTTTTTTGCAGTTGTCTTGACTTCAATCTCTCTAAATGAGTTGTGGTACTGCTACACTACTTATTATACCTTTAAATGATCCAACAATGCACACGAGATCAGTCTCCATCTCGAATTAATAATCATCTCTTTGTTCTCAAACCTGCCTTTTACAGGCTAATTTTCATCAAAATTCTCCTTTGGGTTGCATATCCACATAGTTCTAGAGATCTACTATATAACATGGATGAGATGAGACTGTTGAAGTCACCATCCTTACAAGTTGAGGCTATTGTAAATTCTATATTGTTGCTGTAAATTGTGACATATAAGTTTGTAATTGCTTATCAACTGATATACTCCGGAGCAAGAGCATTTTATGTATGTAGCATCTTGAATGTGTTCTTTGTGGTGGAAATGTTTGTTTAATGGATAGAAGGCTTCTTGTGGTTTGATTTATATAGGTATAATGGAATCTTCTGAGCTGGTTTGCCTTTGTGAAGAGAGTGTAATAACTGCCACTCGTAACACTTGTTTGTGTATGTTGGTTACAGGTACTGATTATGCCTTCGAGAGAAGTAGCAACAGTGCATTCTCTGGAACGGGATTCTCAAGCTTGTAAGATTGCAAGATCTGGTGACAATGTCACAGTCAATTTACAGGGTATTGAGAGCAATCGTGTGACAGCTGGGGGTGTCTTATGTCACCCTAATTTCCCAGTTCGCGTCTCAAACCACTTGGAACTGAAGATTCTTGTGCTCGATATTAAAATTCCAATTCTAATTGGTTCTCAGGTTTCACTCTTTTTGGAAATAATTTTTATTTATTTTGTGGTCGTGTAATTTAGGAGCTTACTGTCGCAAGATCTACTAAAATTTGCAGTTGGAATTACACATACACCACACAAAAGAGGCTGCAAGAGTTGTGAAGATATTGTCACTGCTCGATCCAAAGACTGGGAAGGTTACCAAAAGGTCCCCAAGGTGTATATTAGCAAAGCAAAACGCTGTAGTTGAGGTTTGTGGTACAGAATTCTTTCAGTTTATATGGTTTTTTCTTCCTTTTTCTGTGTTTTGCTTCCTTTTTTTTCTGCACTAGTGCTCTCTAGTAGCCGACTTAAGTTTGTATTTCTGTTACCTTAGGTTGTTCTGCAAGGATCGGTTTGTGTAGAGGAGTACGCAAAAGACAGAGCTCTGGGACGGGTGTCACTTAGATCATCAGGAAGAACTGTTGCGCTTGGTCTTGTAACCCAAATAATGAAGACCCCAGAATAATTTCGATAGGAGAAAATTTGCATTGTTGCAACCAACAATCTGTGAAAGATCTGTATTCATATGCCTTACCATCCATTTTGATATAGAGGTGGGCGGCATCATAGTTTTATTTTAACTGTATAATGTATAAGTGATTCACTCTGGTGTAAATTATGAAATTAAATTTGATGAAAGAGTTTATTCAAATATTTTCCTTTTCCTGTTGGTGACATGGGGATGAATCCACCTTTAGCCTACATCATGGAATTAATAAGGGAAAATTAGGCTGAGTCCTAGGTTTTACTCCTTATTTGAAAATATGAGTGTTAAATAAGTCTTTTTACTCCCTCTTGACCTAGATTTTGTACAAAGACCGTTGTATGTGCTAATTAAATGGAAGGCTGGTGATAAAAATTCGATGAAAAAAGGTTGGCCCATTACGTGAGGATGATGGATCCCGCCACGACAGTCTAAGTTAGAAAAACATTGGTAGTAGGTTGGCCTACCATAGGTTGGGGTGTCGTTCATGATAGGTCATGAAAAAATTTCAATGTAGTTTTGCCCAACATGGAAAACTATTTCATGTCGTGCCTGGCTCGAGTCTTACGAACAAACTCAGACTACTAGCTTGACGATGACATTCTCTCTTAGGCCTTCCCATCCTACCGTTCAATGCTTAGATTTTGTTTGAAGGAGAATTCTATTTTACCCGAACTATTCATTTACCAGAATAGTAACGGAATAAATTTTTTTGAAAATACCCTCTTACATCAACCAAAGCCACTATAAATCTATAGAAACTTTAATCAAGTCCCCAAAATTTATGAACTTAGAATCTTTGATAAGTTTAACTCCA